>JAHBCN010013965.1:0-23811 GCA_019359885.1 Listronotus oregonensis
TTTTATTACACTACAAACTGTAAATCGGCTTTTTTTACCGCCAAGCTATATTTGAGTAGGATTGACCTATTTCTTAAATTAATAATAATCTTTCTTTCGGATTCAGTGGTGTCGTGAACTCTTTGCCCCATTTCAACCCCTTTTTAAAAAACCAAATTAAAAAAGAAAAATTTTTAGATAAAATATTTTTTTTTTTTATTTTTGGTTTTTTTAAAACCCCAAAAAAAGATCACGCTTTTACTTTTTGCTCTGTAGATTTTAAATTTAAAGATAAGCGCGTTAATACATTTTAACCTAGAAATTTAAAAGTAATAAGATTTAATGTTTAAATATCCTTATGAAAGATTGATATTAAACTTTTATTTTTTTGCTAAAATGCTTTATATTGTCTGAAATATAAAATAAATATAATTTGTTTTTACTTTGTTATATTTATATTGGTAAAATTACTTTTAATTAAAAAATTATAGTGTGCCAATACCTATGTCTTTCACATATGAAAATCGTATATGTAAGTGCAGGTAATGACAATGACAATTTGTTTATTAAACATTAATATGTCAAATTTTTTTTTTGATTTAAAAAAAAAAAAATTTTTTTTATAAGTTAATTTTTTAAATGTCAATTTTACAACATTAGTTGGGCTTAAATATAGGCCAAAAACTTTTAACTATATACAGGCTTGATGTTAATTTTTAGGTGACAGTGGCACTACAGACTGGTTATTACGATATAAGGGCAAAAGAAATAGACATAGGAGTGGGGTTAGCTCTTGTGTACATGTGTACGTGAAATACATCCGTCAGACAGTAAGAGGTACCAATATTTAAATACGAAAAATATTTGTTTTGATACCCTAATAATATACGACCCATATTATATGATGAGGTTTGTTCCAACAAGAAATCCGGTATCGTTTTGAAATCGTTTTTGAATTGGTTTTTGGTGGCTTAGACGCATGCCCTTTTTAAAATATTTCGTGACGGGGAAAAGAAAACGTTGGATCTTTTTGCGGATTTTTTTTGGGGACTGTCAAAAAAAAAATTTTTGAATTTTTTGTTTTAAAAATAAAACCCCTATTTTACTTATTATGTTTGTAACGTTCAAATAAAAATTATAATATTTCACCATTTTAAAAATAATTAAATTTAATGAGGGTTGGGAGGTGTAAAAAAATTTTTTTTGAATAATTAAAAAGGGGAGGAAAAAAAAAAGCTAAAGCACTTAAAAAAATATTTTAAATAAATTAGGATTATCAAAAAAATTAAATTGTTAAAATAATTAAACCCCACACAAGAAAAGATAAACATGATGTGATCAAAGGTTTTTTATTATACAAAAATTTAAAAAAATTAAATTTTAAAAAAAGATAAAAAATTTTTTAACTTTTTAACTTATTTTAATTTTTTAACCTCATTATAAAATAAAAAAAAATTTTCCTTTTTAAAAAAATTTAAAATTTCCACACAATAACATCATAAAATAGGCTTACAGAAACTCGTCTTTCCCATGCGTTATGGAAAAAAAGTCCAAAAATATATTTTTTAGCCAAAATTTAAGAAGTTAACAAATTGGGGCAGCTGCCAGAGAGTGACCAATAAAAAAAAATTTTCCAAAACCCCCATTAAATGTTTTTCCCTACATTAAATTTTATTGTTTTTTAAAAAATGATTGGCATGTTTTCACACAACTGTTTTAAATTTTTAAAAAACAATTTTTTTAACCCAAAAAAACTTAATTTTTTTGCATAATCCTACCTTAACAGTAAACATATGAAGATGAAATAAAACAATAAACAAAAACCCGCTGAAAAAAAAAAATCCAAGATTTCAATGGCAAGTCAACCCCCAAAAGTTTTCAATTTAGGGATGTACGAATTTTTTGTTTTTAAACCGTAACTAAACGATCCCAAATTTTTGGTACACAAATGGATCTCCAATCCCTCTCTTTTTTGGGAAGCACTGTAATCACTGGATGAGCGTGATCGTTGGTGACGGTTTTTTGACGTGTTAACAAACCCATTTTGGGCCGGGGAAACGAATTTTAAGTCGCTAAAGGTATTCTTATCTTTTTTTTAAAAGGAAAAAATTGAACTATTATATTTAAAAAAATTTGTTTTTTTTTAAATAAGACAATAATAATTAATTAAAAATTTTTTAAAAAACGATATCACCAGAAATTACTGTTTGATTTTGTAAAAAAGTATATTAAACCAAATATAATCGTTATTTGAGAAAAACTAGAGATATATACTATAACTTTAAAGTTCGCTTTTATTAAAGTTTGAACTTAAGGGAAATTTAAATTATTTATTTAAAGTAATACTTTTGCATTTTTTAGCTATTTGTAAAAATCATTTTTGTAAACACTGCTTAGGGTAGATAATAATGTTCCAGAAAGATATTTATACTTGGCCATGCTTTAACGTTTGCAACACAATAATCCAACCTTGTTTTCCCACCACCACGTTGAAATTATTTACAACGGCTAAAATAAATTATTACATTTTGCTTTAAAGCAGTTTAAAGTTGGTAAACATATTTCTTTATGTGTAACTGTTTTTTATTTCCAAAATGTCTTTATAGTTTACATTTTCTATTGTAACAGTGGCCAAAATTTAATATGCTGATGAACTAGGTCT
The DNA here is from genome assembly GCA_019359885.1 of Listronotus oregonensis. Lineage (NCBI taxonomy): Eukaryota > Metazoa > Arthropoda > Insecta > Coleoptera > Curculionidae > Listronotus > Listronotus oregonensis. Next base: position 2,642 of record JAHBCN010013965.1, read on the forward strand.
GCTGCCGGTAAGCTTCTTTGAAAATAGTAGATTTTGCAGCAATAGTGTAAATTCACGCCGTAAATGACGCTGCAAACCAGTTTGTGTCAAAAATTTATGTAGTCCGTGTGCTGTTATCAGTTTTAAACTAGTATTGGCAAATATCAATATCGGAAAAACAGTTGCACTCACTTTGTCAACGGTTGTAATGTAAATAAAAGCGTTTTCTTATACGACTTTGATAGAGTGTTTACGATTTTATGAAAATTGTTAAACCCAAAAAAAAAATAACACCATAGGAAATTTTAATAAATTGGGTTTTCATGTCAAATAAAAATTTTTTTTTTAAAATCGTTATTTTTTTTTGGGTGAATGCTGTATAAATCGAAATTTAATAAACAAAACTTGGACTTCCATTGCTTTTTTGTTAAAGTTCCAAATTTGGGGTTTTCTAAAGTTTTAAATTCTTTTTTAGTTATCCGAAAAAGGTTAAAAATAACCCTTTTTTTAAAAATAAAAAAGGGCCAAATTTAGTGTTTTAAAACCCAATTTGTCATACTGCATTAATATTTTGGCAAATTTGAAAAAACATTATGTATATATTATTAAATATGTAATATAATTGGAATGCACATGCCTATGATAATAAACTTAAAAATTAAGAATAATAAATAGGACGATAAAAAATACATACTCCCCCCGGTCTATAAACATACAATATTTTATTTATTTATTTACTAAATTCCCGACCTACTATACAATTTATTACGGGAAAAATAATTACATTAAATAAATAAATTTAACATTATTTAACTTTAACAAGAACCCATTAATAAAACAGTCAAATTAATTTTAAATATTTTTTATATGTATGTTACAGGGTAATATTTTTTTTATTTATTTATTTATTTATTTTTTTCTTACTAGTCGATTATAATACATTTTTACTTCGTTTTGCAGTATTATTCTCATTTTAAAATTATTTTTAATTTAAATTATTTGCAATTTTTTTGTTTAGTATTACATGTAAGTTATTAATATTTTCAAGAATATTGTTTTTTTTCTTTTAATTTTAGGTAATAAATGAATACACATGTTTTTAATTTGTATATATGATTAATTTCAAAATGATTATTTGGTCTATACAAATAGGTTGTTGGTTTAAATTATGGTTATTTATGAATGCATTTAATAATTTTATTTTAAAGTATTTTTAAAGATGTTAATATTCATGAGTTTGCTGAACCCCATATTGAAATTAAACATAGCACTTTTGAGTATACTAACCTATAATTGTATACTTTTTGGCAATTTCAAACCTATATAATTCCCAATCTTACACAAAATTACTACTAAACGTGATAGATAATTTTGATGATATTTTATATGTTTTCTATAAATTAAATTTTTATCAATATGTACTAATGAAAAGTTTATAGCGGTAGAATAATTTATTTTTAAATGACAGAAATGTTTTTGTTGTTTGCTAATAATCATGTAGGACGATTTATTTAAATTTAAAATTAGTTTTTTTTTTATCTTTGGACAGTCCACGAAGGCTGATGCTTAGTACTAACGTACCGTGGGTGTCTTAAGTGTGTGAGAGGGATAGAGTTGGTTCACATGGGACTTAAATATTTAGAGACTGGGAGGAGAATAAAAACTTCTGCGGTTAGCAGGTTCCATAGTCGGGACACTCCAGGAATAAAGGAACGAAGAAAGCGGAAAGTTTGGGGCCTTTCGTGTTGAACTGTAAAAGTTGCACTACGTGTTGCTCTGTTGGGAGCTACCAATTTTATTTATTAGCTTGTAAGTTGTTGTAGTTTATTAGATTGTAACCAATTAGATACAATTTTTAAATCATATTTAATACTGTCGTAAATTTTACTGTAACTATAAGCAAAATACAACTAGTCAAATGACATGCATAATTTTTAAATTAATGTAGAACACTCAAATCTATTAAAATAAAAATAAAATGTTTTATTTTAACTAATCATTTTATTGTTATTAAAGTTACATAAAAATCAAAACAACCAAAATAATTCTAAAATATATAAATAGTCAGGAAAGTTTTATTAATGTCAGAATATTTTTTACCAGTAACTAAACAATTTTTTACCAAAACAACCTCGTATGTTATATTTAACCTTGATTTAATCTACTGTTATTTATTTAAAGTTGTGTAATATAACACGCAATATGGACATAAAACATGCTTTTAATTACCAGGGAGACTGCTCATAGAAATTTAATTTATTTTGTTAATTGAGTAGATATCCAAATTTTGTTACAGATTTTGTTAGAAAATAATAAAATGTTTGTTATTGGTAATAGGTAAGACTTAAATAAAAAAAATAAGATTGTGTTAAAGGGCCAAATAATTTTTTAAAAAAACAAGATTTTTAAAAGTTTTTTTGACAATTTTATTTATTCTTTAAACAGGTTTTTTTTTTAAAAAGAATTTTTGGGTAAATTGTACACATTTTTGAAAGACTTTAGTTAAAAAAATTAAAGCAGTTAAATCAAAATTGTTTACCTTAAAACGGTTATTGTTAATGAAAAGTGTTTTAAAATACAATTTTGGAAATTAATGAGTGCCCCAAACGTTTTTAAACCCAAAACTTAAAAATTTTTTTCCAAAAAATTAATGCAGTTAAAAGTCATATAAAAAATTTTTAAAGTTGGCATTTATTAATAATTTAAAACCGTTTTTCAAGAATGGGTTTTTTTTGTTAATCCACAAAATAAAGAATTTGAATGTAAGAGGAATTTATTTTCGTTGTTTAATTGTACAATTAATATAAAATGTTAGTAAATAAATAAACGAACGTTATCCTTCAAAATTTGACATTTTCCCTAAATATGTTTAAAAAAGGAAACTTTTAAGGGAAAACATTTGCTTAGTCTTTTTAAGGTTTTTAATTTTAGGAAAAAAAAATTATTTTTAAACCCTTGGTTTTAAAAAAATTTAAAAAATTTTTTTGTTTTTTATATTTTTTATAAATTTAAAAAATTATGGGGTCAAAAAAAATTTTTAGTAGTTTGTAAAAAAATAAGGGGTTACAAAAAGGGCGAGAATTTTTAAAAAAAACTAAAACCCCAAAAATTTTTTGAAAAGGGTTTTGGGCTTTTTTTTAAACCCCTTTTAAAATTTAAAAATGGGAAAAATTTTTTTTTGGGTCAAAACTGGTATCAAATTATCAAAAACTTCCCTTCGATTAAACAGCCATTAAAAGTTTAACTTTTTAATTATTTTATAGGTTTATCCTTCCCTTAAACATATTAGTAATCAAACGAAAAAACATTTTTTATTGCAGATAAATAAAAAAAAATTGACAGCTGCAGCAGTTTTCGATACCTCGGAGTAGACGCTTAAAAAAATATTTTGCAGAGCCGCCATTAAAAAAAAATCACATGTTTTTTTACACTTTAACAATGTAACAAAAAATGTTAAAATTAATAGATGTTCCAATTATTTTATCACTTTAAAAAAATTACCCTGCCTAAAGGTATCTGTTGCCCTAATTAAATTCTTAATAAAAATTTCTGACATAGCATCGCTATCTACAATTCAAAAAAATTTGACAGCTGCTGCAGTTTTCGATGCCTTGGAGCAAACGCTTAAAAATATTTTGCAGGGCCGCCATTTTGTAAAAAAAATCACATGTTTTTTTAAACTTAAACAATGTAACAAAAAAATTTAAATTAAAAGATGATCCAATTATTTTATTATTTAAAAAAAATACCCTGCCTAAAGGTAACTTTCACCCCAATTAAATTTAAATAAAAATTTCTGACATAGCATCGCTATCTACAATTCAAAAATAATTAAAATCAAATAGGCGGCTTGCGAGAAAGCCAAAAATACGGTCAGTTTATAGTGGCCGTTTTTTATTAAATATAAAGATTTTTACGCACCTTAATTCTCTGGAATGGTAAAATGTCACAAGAAAATAAAATTAATGACAAAAAATGCGAGTAAGCATCACTTTAAAAAATGTACTCCTATTTTGAAAAATAAGCCTAGTAATGACTTAAATATTGACTTAAATAAACCTATTTTTGGTTTTGAGGGTTTATTATCAAAATTGTACACGAATTGTTTTGGAACTTTGTTAATTTTTTAATGCTAGTTAGTATTTTAAAAATATTTATATTTATAATAGTGACTTACATCGATTTTCACAAAATAAATAAAATATTTAACCAACACACCTTTTGTATCATAAAAGCCAACCTCAACAATAATTGTGGTTTGAGAATTTGTTTAATTAAGTATGTTTAAAGGTTCAAATGTTTAATATTTACTCGACCTTTCAGTTCCGTCCCAAAACAACCCCACATTTTATTTTTAACCTTAATTTACCCTGCAAAACGTTATGAAATATAAAATGCAAATGGGTATAAAATATGCTTTTTGTTGCCAACAGGGATGGTCAATTAAGTATAATATACACTATATTTAAACTTTTGTCAGCTTGTAACTTTATTTAAAATGTTTAATGATATGTAGGATCAGCTCCTATAAAAAAAACACAAAATAGTAGATGCCTTTAAAAGAAAAGCCGAAGAATAAAAAAATGGGTGGTCTTCTTATGTAAAGAAATAATTTTCCCCTGAAAAAATAATATTTTTTCCTCTTTATCTCAGCTACGAACGCTTATATGGAGCCTAAGTACCGCGAACCGTGGGTTACTGGGTTCTAGGATGTTTAACCAACATTCGTTAACACTGTCAAAGCACCGGAAAATGCAGATATTGCATTTCACGGCACATTTTAGACAACGCAGTAGTACCACTGCTAAAGCTCGGGGGAAAGGTTAAACATTTTAAGTTATCGAGCTTTTTACTTATCGAGAGTTAAGGTTAGCGAGGTTTAAAAAATTCAGATGTTGACTTAACGAGGCTTAGTTAGAGGATAGGTTAGCGTATTTAATTTTTTTATTATCTTTTAATTTTATACCTTCTTCACAAGTAAAAGACTAAAATTTAAAGCAATAAAGTTTTAAAGAAAACCTTTTGCGTGTATAGGGGAGAGAGGGGTAAGACGGGGTAGCGGATAAGACGGGGTACCCAGCAAAATTCAGGGTTAAAGCTAACCAATCGCGCTAGTTCACGCATCATTTAATGCGCCACTATACCACCTATCGGTCCGGTTATTATTGTTCCCAGCAGCACGCGTGTCGAAATAATCCGAAAAAAAATGTTTTACTGCAAAGTGCTTATCATATTTTTTTTTCTTTGAGACGTGACTGGTTAGATAAATAGAGCTAACTGGTAAAACGTGGCTATCATTTATGCTTAAAGTAGCCTATAATAAGGTAAATATTGTGTGACAATTTTTTTTGTTTAGATTATTATTAAGAAATGACTCGGTGGGGCAAGATGGAGTTATGACTACCTCCTTATGAACAAGAATTAGAAGTCGCTGTCCAGAAAAAAAATTGGGAAAAAGAAATGAGAAAAAGAAGAGATGAATTAAAAGAACATAATAGGTCTAATATAAAATATCAAAATAAAAAATTAAGGAATAGTAGCAAAACAGCAAAACAACCAAGATTCCCATCATCCAAAAGTGAAAGCGCAGAAAAGAAGAACACGCCATAGGTAAGGGTAAATATTGTGCTCAAATTGTGAAAAATGGGCAGATAATAGTGTGCAGGAATTAACGATGATGATGACAAAGTTTACGTCTGCGAGGTCTGCCAGTTCTATGTTATAATTACCATTACCTCATCTTATCCGAGGGGGGTACCCCATCTTACCAGCACCATGGCAACACGGGTCATAACACCTTTTTTTGATTTTGATGTTTTTTCTCTAAAATGGAAAACAAAATTTCCAAACCCAAATGTTGGAAAAATAATAAATAATAGTTAATTTTAAAGTAGATAGTTCTTAGTGTAAAAACTTTGCTTTTATTGACCTTCATTTTAAGTTATGGAGGTCACCAAGAGTATTACTTTAAGTTATCAAGGACCAATGGTAATTTTTTTTGTTTAGTTATACAGGTTTTGGACTTAAGTAAGTAACGGATGTTTTCTGGGGGGAACACAAAAAAAAATTAAGTTGGAGCTTTTTTTTTTGGGGGGTTTTTTTATCGAGGTTCTACGGTATCATCCAGTTAATAAATATAGGTTCCGAACCAATACCAAAGAACATGACCGTGAAATATAACCTAAAGTTTGATTTAAATGTATTATTTCAATTATTAAAAAAACAATAATATCAGATGCACTACTTATATTTTACGTCTGATAATAAATATAAAAAAACAGTAATTTGCCATTAAAATTTGTTTAAATATTTTTAAAAATATTCTTCTTTTATTTTGTATTCGTTTCAATCACTTGTCCATGCATTTTTTCCATTCTGCTTGACGCACCTTCAAAATATACATTTTTAATGCATGCACGTCTTTTTCTGCATAAAACAACAAGAAATTCTTTGATGTTAAATCAGGCCTGTACGGCGGATGACTCATTTATTCAATTTTTTGTATGCTGAAATAATCCGTTTTTGGATGAGCTGTTTTTTTTTTGATAAACAATAATCTTATTTGAATTAACCATTCCACTTTTATACAATGGCACTGTCGCCACGTGACTAGGAAAAACGGGTGATCATTTAATCTGAAAATACTTAAGGAATCGCCCCTTTAAAAATTTTAGGTTACTTAGAAAACACCCTGGGACAAAAATGTGTGTTTTTCGTAAATGTAAAAAACCTATATTCAAAAAAAGCAAAGTACTTTGCTTTTAATTTAAAGAAACTCGTAAGCTCTATGCCAAAGTCTTTTTTGTTACTTTTCTTGTTGTCTGTTAAAGTGATTATTTATTTTTATATTTTAAATTTTAAAATTTTTAGCCCAAACTTCAATATTATATAGAACATATTAGAACAAAATATTCTCCAAATAACCACCAAAATTTGTTATATAAATTTAACATACTTAGTTAATTGGGTAGCTGACTAAGCATCATAACGGATTTTGCCAGGTAATGATAAAGACTCTTGATGGCTAGAAATGTGTCAGAATAAATTGGATGCTTACATAATGCTTTAAGGATCTTAATTACCCAATTAGTTACATAAAACTTTATTTTCCACTCTTTTACAAAAAGAGTTTCGTACTTCATAAAAAACGGTAATTAAATTTAAATTTGGTTATAAAGCATACAAGATGGGCATAAAATAGATAGTTGCAAATTGCCCATATAAGATGGGTCGCGTATAGTAGGTGTACAATGCCTTGCTTAAAATTTTTCCTTGCTTACTTTGATTTCCCACAACTCTGCTTCAATAGCGAGATCGCGCATTCAGAGTAATGTTCGAATCCGTTTTTCACACTTTTCACCAAATTTATATGGAAATCAAAGATATGTAAGTTGTAATATAAAATTTAAAGTTTAATAATCTATTTACTAAATTTAAATCGGCCAATTACAGTTGATGTGCGAAAAGAAAATATCACTGCAAAATGTTTAAGCTGCAATTTTAAAAATGTTATTTATCGGACAGCGTCCGCGTTTAACCTGTTTAAACAAAATATTTTAAGAAGATATTTTTGTAGAAGATTAGCTTTTTAAAAAAACAAATTGTATTTTTTGCGGTTTTGTCGACTTTTCTCTGCTAAAAATTATGAAAAATCATTTTGTTTGTTTTTTTTATTCTTTGCAGAAGTCCTATTGCTAGTGTACTAATTAAATTATAGATTTAATCAAATTTTTTAAACTTAGAATTAAAAATGGGTTTTCCATATAGAAAACAGGGCAAAGCTAACATTTGTACAGATTTTTACAGTATGTTGTTAAATTTAAGGTATCCAAACAGCTTTTATTTTGCCCTGTAAACTAAACTATATGATTAAAAGTAGTACAGAAATAGTGGTTTTTTATAAAATCTTCGTGCTGGTACCAACAAACAGTTATAAAGTTATCTACAGGGTGAGTCGGGAGGAACGCACCAAACTCCAGGTGTGTATTGTACACGTAAAAATAATTTAAAAATCCCATATGTTCTTATACGATTCTCATTTGTTTTCAAAATAAGACGTAATTACAAACAAACAAAATTTCCTAAACTAACATGATTAACAGGATTAACACAGTGATACTGACACTAATACATGTCAGAACAACAAAACGGACCAAACAATCGGTACCTACAGCATTTGTGATAAGAAGCGGTAACCTATTCAAAACATTCTAATTTACGCTATAATTTGAAAACAAATAAAAATCCGATAAGAACATATGAGCTTTTTTTAACTTTTTTACGTGTACAATACTTACCTGGAGTTTGGTGCGTTCCTCCCGACTCACCCTGTATATCATAAATCAATTTAATTTATCGCTGAGATTCTGCTAAACAATTTTGTACATGTTTTTTTCAGACATCCTATATATATTTATATATAAAATATTTAAAACTTTAAATTCTTAAGCAAACAATAGCTCTATTATTTTACTTAGGTTTTAAATTATGATTTCATGAAATGAGATCTATTTTACCGGTTAATTTATATACGAGCGGTAGATGCAAAATTACACAGGCATTTGCATTTTTGTTGATTTTTATAGCAAGATTAGTTAAAGCTATTTAAATTTTAAAAAATCTTATAACAGTTTTCCTGTTAGTGTGCAAGAGAAGTCAGTCGTTTATATCCCCATTACACATTACCTTTCATGACAATCAAGATTTTTTTTTATTTGCAGAAACCTTAAAAATTTTACGATTTGGTCACTTTTCGTCAAAAATCACAGTTTTTTATGACATCAAAAATATTTTTACAAAGTTACAATAGAATAGAAGGAGGGAGCTTTCGGGAAAATAGCCACAACATCGTATCTGTTTTCTTAAAAATAAGTATTTTTATAAAATCAGCAAATAAGTACGTATGCTTTTTCAGGTAGTAAAAACAAAAATACATTGTCGTGCTTTATTTTAATTTTGGGCTATACTAAGTAATAACTTTTGATACGCCACCTCTGCCTTTACAATGTATCGAAAAAATCAATCCAAATGTAATATTTATGACTCGATAATTAAATATAACTTTCTGTGGGACACAATTTGTCTGAAAACATGATATTGGTATTTATTTTATATCCGGTAAATCTATATTTATTTTTAGAACATCAATTTTATGTTTGTTTTATAACTTTAATAAATGGGATTTAGTAAGAATACTTTGTGTTTATATACATTTATGCATAAAAAATAGTTTACTGAAGTTGTGATTAACCATTTATAGTTCGGTTTATGTGGGTACTATTAGATTTTACCTGTCCTGATTTGTTTCTAAAATTAATCTATGACGAACGTTTTAACGTTATTGTGTAGAAATAGTATTGCTCCCTAAAATTTAACAGCAAACCATTATTAGCATCTTTTAAGAAGTAGTGCATAAAACATCAAGAACGAAAATCTGTGAAAGAGTTAGCGTTCCCCTGCTTTCCATATAAAAAATCTATAAAGAAGTTGTTTAAGACTAAAAAAAAATAATTTAAAAGTTATTGCGATACTTACTGTTAACAGGACTTTTGTAAAGAACCAAAAAGCAAATAAAATGATTGTTTATAAAACACTTTCTTGTATTTTTTAAAAAAAAAATAAATAAATAAAATTAACCAGTTTTTTAGAAAAATTCTAACCTAGACCCCTTTAAAGTCGGAAAGCTGATATTTCGAAAAATGATCATCTTTAATAATTTAATATATTGTTTAAACAGGCTAAAGATCGGAGCTGTTTAACAGGTAGTTTTTTTTCAAAATTGCACTTTAAATATTTTGCAGTAACATTTTGAGCTCAATAGTATAGCTTTCTATTTAATCTAGGATTATATAATTCAGGATTTAATTTTAATTTCAGTTAATAGGAATTGGTCTTGCACCAGACCGAAGCAAAGCAGATAAAAGATCCAGGATAAAAACTATTTCACCACAAGATTTTTTCAGTTTTTTTTTTAAGCGAGAACCATTGATAAAATTAGTAATTACTTATTTTACAAATGGTTTTCTCAGTTTTTCAAAAACGAAACATAACAATTTTAGGTATTTGGTGATAAAGATACATCTTTGTTCCTATCAAATGTTACTCGCGAGAGTACGTAGGACTGACCGGAGTCTTTTTGTACCCCAGGCTACAATTTTTTGCTATATTTTTACACATTTTATTTTTTAATCGTAGATCTTTCATCTGTCTGTAGTTTATCTATATTATTAATAAAAATTTTAGTATATATAAATATTTGACAGTTGGATTAATTTTACTTTTTGTATCCCAGGCCACTAGCCAGTTAGTATTAGTTATAAGGATGTACTTTGTAGTTCTGTTTTTGTTTTTGACCAATAAATGTTAAACAGTGAAGTATTAATATCATCGTTTTTTTTTGTTTAAGCCTAGTTCATGCCATATAAGCATGGGGTCCAGCTGGACCCCAGTCAGTCCTTTTAGTAAAATTTATTTTCTTTTCACGCAAAGTATTATATAACAGACGAAATTGCAGGTCAGTGTTACGAAGGTTGGGCACCCAGATGTCCAAAGCTCAATGGAGTGGAAATCCCCTTCTTAAAAGAGGTCAAGTATCTAGGAGTCATTTTTGACCAAAAAATGAACTGGGGACCACACCTCAACAAAGTTGTTCAGAAGGCAAAAATCGCCCTCGGGAGATGTCGCAGGCTTTGTGGAAAAAGCTGGGGACTTAACCTAAAGATGAATCTGTGGTTGTATAAAATGGTAATAAGTCCCATGATAACCTACGGCTTAGTTGCCTGGGGGGCAAGGGTCACGCAGACCGTAGCAACCAGACAACTTCAAAGTGTGCAAAGGTTAGCATGCGTATGCATCACCGGAGCTATGAGAATAACCCCAACCGCAGCCCTGGAAGTGCTGCTAAACTTGCCGCCACTTCACATTTACATACAGGGAGAAGTAAAGACGGTACTCTATAGACTCAAACAAGGTCAAAGTCCAATTATAGAACATCAAAGCACCTCAAGATGGGAAATAGAGGAGGACCAAGAGGTCAGCTCATTGTATGAGATGCCCTCGGACAGGTCAACCCCTCGTTTCATCTTCAACAGACACTTTCGGATTGTCATACCAGATGGACTGGAAAGAAGGACTGGACTGGAAAGAAGGCCCTCCAATCAAAGCCGATCATATCTGGTATACAGATGGCTCCAAGACCAACAAGTGAGTAGAAGGCATCTATGGAGACAAGCCTAGAGAAAAGATAACTTTAAGTCTTGGTCAGCACGCCACGGTTTTCTAAGCGGAAATCGCAGTAATAATGTCATTGTGTCGTTCTGATTAAAGAAAAAGGGAGTAAAGGAAAACACATCGTCATTTACTCAGACAGCCAAGCTGCCCTGAAGGCCATCAGTTCTTCAAAAGTTAATTCCAAACTAGTGGGGGACTGTATACAGGCCCTGGAAAAAGTCGGCTTGGCAAACAAACTTACGGTATCCTGGGTACAAGACCACGAGGGCCACCCAGGTAACGAAGAGGCCGACGACCTAGCCAAAAGAGGATCAGCCATGGAAATGATAGGCCCTGAGCCGTTCTGTGGAATCTCGGCAGGCCTCTTTAAAGCATCTATTAAGGGCTGGGTAGACAGAGAGTTTCAAAGCTGGTGGGTACAAACACCAGGACAACGACAGGCAAAGCAGTTCATTAAGACCTGCTCGGCCAAGTTTACCTCGGACCTACTGAGCCAGAGTCGTAAGGTCGTAAGGATAACGGTAGGTTAACTAACAAGACATTGCAAACTCAACAAGCAGCTGGAAAGAATACGCCTGGTGGAGGATAGCCTGTGTAGGTTCTGCTAGGAGGCTAAACCAAACAGCTGTACATGTGTGGTGCCACTGCGAAGCACTATGTAGGCTTAGGTTTACTAGGCTTGGTAAGGAAAAGCCAAAACCGGCAAGATATATGGAGTGGCCAGTGTCAAGACTCTGGAATCCAGTTAAGAAGATGGGCCTGGACAAGGTACTCTAAAGAACGATATAAGAAACCACAATAATTCTGGTAAGGTTGCAGTGGCGGAAGTCATTTTTGCCATCTCCGCTCAAATAATCTAATCTACGAAGGTTAAACAACATATTATAGATAATCATGAGTCTAAAGATCAGCTTTCCAACTTTAAAATAATCTAAGTAATAAAATAATTTTTTTAAAGGTTGTCAATTTTATCGGTTTTTTTCGACTTTCCTCTGCAAAACATGCACCAATTTGAATTAGAAAAAAACATTTTGCTTGTTTTTTAATTCTTTACAAAAGGACTGTTGACAGTTTCACGAATAAAATTACAATTTAATTAAAATTTTTCATTCTAGAAGAAAAAATGACTATTTTTCAGAGTTTTTTTCGTATAAAAAACCGAGAAAAGCTAACAATTGTACAAATTTTGGTTTTTAGGGTTCTATGGGCATTTTTTAATGGATGGTACTGGTGATTTGCTGGTAAATTTTAGGAACCAAAACAGCTTTTATTTTGAACTCTAAACTTTACTAGGGCAAGTTAGAATATATTTTTAACTATGCAAAATCCCCACAACACAAAATATAGGTATAAAATAAATACATTTTTGCAAAAACCAGATCGTAATAAATTTAAACCCAAAAATTTTGAGTTTCCTAAATGAAATTTTAAATCTAGCCAACAAATTTCGTTGCTAAAAATCTGGGATTAAGAAAGCCAAATAAGCGTAAAAATTATGATTCTTTTTAATTTAGAAATTAAGTGCTAAGTTTGTTATTAAAATTTAAAGACCAAAAGTAAGAAAGTAAGGGGTCTGTGTAGCTTGCAATTAAGATAAAGCTAAATAAGTAGCTTCGTGCTAATAAAGGTATAATATAATTTTTTTATTTAGTTTTTTTTTATGACACAGTTAAAATATTTAAATGACTTCTGCAAATAAATAATGATTTAAATAGACGGCTAAAAAAATGTGTAAAAACGTATTGAAATCTAAAAAAGAATTTTTAAGACTGAAATACTTTCTTACTTGTCTATACAACGCTACTTGTATAATAAATATTAGTTAACAAATTTGGATGGTTTTTTATGGTATTGGAAAAACTACAAGGGATGAAGTAAATCTGGATATTCTTGAGTTCAATTATTAAAACAAATATAAAGGTAAAAAAGATCGCCGCTAACTTAATTTGTTTTGGAGATACAGGGCGTTTTTTAAATTTTGATGATATTAGAACACCTTTGTATCTCGGTTGTTAGTAAAGATAAAAAAGTAAAAAGCAAGCTTATGTAGAATTTTACGGAGAATTTAGTGGCATATAAGGCATGCTCAATTCCTAATTATTTGTTACATGTGAAAAGATGTCATGCAAAATTTGTTTTTTTTTGAAATGATACACCCTGTATATTATTCTACTTTTCGTTTCAATATAAAATAACCACATAATTGATACTACACACTTTATATACACGATTGGCAAGACAAAAGCTTGCATTCCCATTTTAATGCATTAGGGTAGGATACATAGGGTATGGCCCCAGATTGAAAAGAGAACGACAACAATGTCTTCTATTCCACTTCCAATACAACGACGGACGACGACGATTCGTTAGCATATTGTTGGCTGAGGCATGCAGAGGGATGCACTACAAGCGCCTAGCTATTTTTTGCATCAGATAAAGTGATAGAAACATGGCACCATTCTGAGTGAAATACAATGACTTTTTTAACGTCCAGGGTCCAGTTGATACTGCCGATCGCCGTCCGCCGAATTGTCCGAATGCCCTTCCGCGGTATTCCTCTTTTCTTGTTGGGCTGGTAGAAGGGGTATTGGTCACGGCACGTTTTTTGTCTGTCTTTATTTTGCTTAAGCCTTTGCCCATTAAATTGACATCTCCTTTTATCATACTGAAAATATCTGCATGCCCAAAATTGGTTGGCAAGCCGTGTATATATTTTTAAAATAATATTTCTTAAAAAAATATGTAAAAACCAAATTTATGGAATAAAAAAGGCATCAAGAACCTGAACATAAATGTAAATTTTGCACTTCCTATATAGAAATTTTTATTTATTATTATTTTTTTTATATATTATATTATATTTTTTTATTTAATATTTATTTATTAATATTATATTTTCTTGTTTACGATCCATGGAGAGCTAGGTTTTTATGTGGTCTTTTAAAACTATTAATAATTGGTTGCCTTGTTTCCCGATATCTAACAAAATACGTCTGTAAAGCATTTTTACTTTTTTTTGCTCTTAATTTAAAGGGTTAATAATATTATATATTTTAAAGTTTTTAAACCCCATTTTATTTAAATCAAAATGTAAAAATACGAAAAATTGGCAGTATGTAGTCCCTATTTCCTGCTTAAATACATATTGCAGCTACCACCATTTGTTCCTAAATCAACTTGCGCTCTACTAATACGCACTTAGTTAATTGAAATTCTGAATTAATAAAAAAAATTCAACTAGCTTATAATTTAAAAACTAAATTTATTATCTTTATAAAAGTCATTATTTTAAGAATTAATGAGTTTTTGCAATATACTTTTTACACAGGGTGCGAAAAATTTAAATTCTATGAGGTTTGCCTAAAAATTTTTACAAGTAACCAATGTCCTTAAAAATAAATATAAAGTGTGTGGTATCAACATATAGGCAATTTTATTAAAAACAAATAGGTAAATAATATAAAGGGTTCACATTTTTTTTCTATCTTTGTTAGCAACCAAAATACAATGTTGTACTTAAATCGTCCAAATTAAGAAAAACACCCTGTATCTTCAAAACGAATTTAATTAGCCGCGATCTGTTTTCACAGTTGCAGTTGTTTTAAATATCCAACTCAAGAATATGCCATCAGATTTTCTCTATCGTTTGTAGTTTTCTTAAAACGCATCGAAAAGACGCCACCCTGTATAAAAGAAAAATGACAAATTGATGCATACTTTAAAACCAGAAATTTACTAAGTATGTAAATGGGTTATCTATGTTACTAATATAATAATCTTTTAGCGTAAAATGAAGCCGTATTTGTTTAATTCAGGTTTTAATGCACTCGATAAAGTCCCAAAAAAGATGAAAGGAAATGCGAGGCAAAAAATCTTTTTACCCTTTCAAAACAAATTTTACATATTACACTAACACAATATTTGATGCTAAAATTCTTTTGTGAGGAATTTTATAGACACAAAAACAAGTTCTAATGCATCAAATAAAATTAAGATCCTTCAAAACACGTAGTCACATAAAACACTGCTAATCTACAATTCAGGGCCAATAGCTATTTGTTTTTTTAAATATCCTACCAAAAACCTGAGTTTATCAATAATGAAATTTAAATTTAAAAAATGGTGTATATATATTTATATATACAGTATGTCCACGGAAAAGGTGTTGAATAGGAAAAACTTTTTTATTTTTAATTTTATCAAAAAAAGCTACTCTTCAGAATAAAATTTGCTACTTCTTAAAGTAAGATTGGAATAGAAACATTTAACAAATTTTATACGCGGTGTTCAGAAAATTGAATACACTTTAAATGGTTTAAGAGTATAGTGCATTTATCTGAGAAGATATGGAAATAAGTTACTAGAAAAAGTTGTTTAGAAGTAAAAGGTAGTTTCTAACACCAATTTTTAAAAAAATCGGCCTACTTTTATTAATTTTTGATGAAAATTATTTTAATATCAATTAACTAATTCCATATTAACAACCCATTTTTGTACTAGTAGGCATTGATAGTGACAAGCTTTATTGACACTTCGCTTTTATTAATCATTAGCCGTAGTATAGTCAGCTTAAAATGCTTACTTTACAGCAAAAAATTTAATAAAATTGATATTAAAAATAAAAATTGATATTAAAATAAATTTAATCACAAATAAATAAAAGTAGGCCTTTTTTTTCGAAAATTGGTATAAGAGACTACCTCTTAATTTTGAACAACTTTTTCTAGTAACTTATTTTTAAATCTTTTCAAATAAATGCACTTTACCATTGTACCATATGCCGCGGGCGTATTGAATAATCCAGCTTTTTGCAAAAAGACTAGGTGTTTTGCAAAATTTCGGCGTTTTAAACAATTCTATACATTCCTGCAACGAGTCTGGGTATTTTCAGGCGTTTTACAAAATGACTAACCAGAGCTAGGCGGATTAAAGAGTAATTAAATTTCTTTTGAGAATGACAAAACATTAAATTTAGTCATTTTGAATAATTTGTCTTGTTTAAGATTTAAGTTAGAATAAACAATTTATCAGCGATATTTTTTTAAACTGAAATAAAAAACAACCTTACATGAGGTTATTATTATTTTAAGAAGTATGGTACTAGCAGAAACTATATTGTTTAAACGTAAATGAGAAATTAAGTGCACCCTTAATAAAAAATGTACCGACTACCTCTATAATTCGATCTTAATATATTTGTCATTGAAAAAGGTTTTTATATGAAATTCAAGCATAAAAAAAGTATAGTGAGCACTTGTGTTTAAAGTAGGAAAGTCAATGGACCTTTTAGTTAAACCGGAAGTGATTTTAAGGTTGAGATATTGCTAATAAAATTACTGTTTTTATTATACGGTAAAACCTTGAAATGTAAAAAAACAGAAAAAATGTGGGGAAAGGTCTGTGTCACCCGGTATATTAATTAAAATATAAATTAAGTACTGTTACAACTGCAAAATTTAATCTAAATTTTTATATTTTTCACATAAAACTACCCACCATCTACTGCTTTGTCCTAAAAGTTATTTTAAACACGAAATTAAAGCAATTTATAATTAAATAAGAGATAATTATAATGAGAATTTTTCTTTAAAATACCTATAATTAATTTAAGATGTTTTTAATCCTTTTAAAGATTTTGGATTAAAAACTTATTTTAAAGCTTAGTTATTTTAGGTTTATAGCAGTCTAAAAAGTAGCATTTTGTACAATTGTGAGGATATTGGCAGTCATACATTCCAAAGTGACAATACTGTCATTCAGTAAACAGTTATAAGTATATAAGGTAGCTAAATGGATAACTTGATGATTACTAGCAAATATAGGCAGTTTATTAAAGAGTTATTTGTATCTTTTTAATTTCACCAGTTTACTATATTTTTAATTTGGGTTATAACAATTTTATATAATTCTTTGTAAACAAATTTTTGGCCTATGCCCATTGACAAAAATTTTTAAATGTGGTGATTTAGGATACTTTAAAATTTGATTTAAAGAAAAGTTAGTAAATGCTTTGTCTAGTAATTTTTAAATATTGTTTTGAATATTTAAAAATACAAATGTTATTATAAAAATAATTTTAATACTGCGCTTTACTCAATTTTTTAGGAAGACAGTGCTCATCTGAGTCCGGGAAATAACTCATTACTATAGTGAGTCCAGAAAACTTTTTACTTCCCGGATTGTACAGTCTCTAAATAATATAATGTAATTTGTTGTTATAACACAGTATTAAAAAAAAGTTGTAGGATACACAGCCGTGAAAATATTATTACAGCACTCATTTAGAATGTTTAAAGTTAGCTTTTCGTCGCCTTATCTGTAAAAATTTAATCTCACTACTGTAATTAGTAACTTGCCGGCCTTGTAACTTAATTGTAATTTATGTTACAAGGCCGGGAAATGATCTATTATAGTACAAATCTAGATGTTTACGGACAAGGCGAAGAAGGAGCCGAAACCGGAATTTCCAGACGAGTACTTTAATGACATTTCACGGCCGTGTATCGTACAACGTTTAATTTCATAGTGTTTCATCTCTTTTTGATAAGTAAATTGAAGTGTAATTATTCGGATAATATGGAGGTGCCAGTATTGTCAAAATAAGCCAAAAGTAGTAAATCAGAAGATCATAATTCAAACTGGAGTATTGCTGTTAACGTTTATAAGTAAGTATTTTATTGTAATTTGCATAATAAAAATTGTTAAGAATTACCCTGGGTTGGTAAAAATACTAAATTTTAGTTTCAGTTCGGTAAAGTTACTTTACGGGCCTAGTGATGTAATGTATCATTTCCCGGACTTAAACTGACAACGTAATGTAGTATATTAAGGTACAGTATAAAATAAATTACTATTTTAGGTTAATAATAAAAAAAACCTTGCAAAAAAATTACCCTAAGAAGTTAATATATATAATATTCTAGTTTTAAATTTGACACGCATAAATAGAGTGGACTTAATCTTCAGCTGGTCAAACGATGATAAATGTTAAAACGTAAAAACCTACCTTATTAAGTGATTCGCTATGTAGCCTAGCCAAAAAAATTAGTTTATGTGATTAGAACCTTAGTTCGGAACCTATGTAGGGCTATGGATTTTTCCATTATACATACAGATTGTTTTTTAATAAAAAATTTCTTCCTGCTTCATCATTAGTAAAAAGGTAGCCCCGTTTTAGAAGACTCGCAAAAATATAATTAGTACGAAATATTATTATATTTTTTTTGTTTTTAGGGTATTATCATGCTTATGGTAGCCAGTTATTTTTTATACTTCTTAGAAACAAGTTTAAAATTATACCGTTTATTATAAGGGCTTCTGTCTAAAGCGCATATTTATGCATTTCTAAATAAATATTGGAATATTACAAAGTATATTCAACAAATCCTACTAATTAAAACTTAAATTTTCTAGAGCGTTTTATAATTAAATATAGAAATATTTTCAGTTTGCTCGACTAAAAGAGTAAATTTTATTCACAGTCATAATAACTTTGGAGCAAAGTTTGTTACTAAATATTAAATTTTCCAGATAACTGTTAAATTACTTAGTTTACAGAACTAAAAGAAATTCTTAATTTAGATTTAAAGCTCTTTAAAGGTTTTCTAAAAATAAATATGCTTATTAGATCATGCACTTTTAGCTGGAAAAAATAGCTAGATAAAAACTTACAATTTAAACTATCGCGTTTATGAACATACGTAAACTTGTGTTGCCTTGAGTATTTTGTTTTGCCTTTAGCATTTGAAATTTAAAACGAAACCCAGAGTATCCCTTAAACTTTTAAATTTTTTATTTAAAATATTAAGGCATAACCAAATTTTTTACTAAATCGAAATATAAATAATACCTACATTTTGAAAAGTACTACGTACTACAGCAATAGTTATCACTGATCTACATCATTATGTCCTTTTTATAAGCTACATCCGTAGATATCAACCCCTAAAGCCTATACTACTATAATACTTTTGCAGCATATTACAAGAAGCTATTTTTAAATGCACTTACTGATAATACTGATGATAAAGATGTTTTTATGCTTCCTTTATGAACCATTTTTAAACTTTGTTATACTAAAAAACTTGTGAAATAAATAAAACACATTATTACACTTCTTTCATTATTAAAAAAAATTGTTAACAGATATGTCAAAATCGTCACAAGAAGTTAGCGCTGCCGTACTCCGCTCCGCCATTAAATTAGAATTACTTTCGTATTTTCTCTAAGCTTTAGTGTGCAATTTAACAGGTATTTTAGAAGCAACCTCTACAAACAAGCAACACAAATAATATACACAGATCTTGCTAAAATTCCATCACACATCAAAATAAATGGAAACGAACTAGGAGGCAGTAGTGTAGCGGAATTACAAAATTTCGATATGCAAATTACCCTTTGGGGATAAAACAATTTTATTACAAAAAAATAAAAAATTTAAGAGTTTTTTAGGAGATCAGGTACATTTAGAAAAATGTCGATAATTTCACCTTTAAATATTTTTAGTAAAGAGAACACATGATTGCACAAACAGGGTAAAAAATATGTAGCTATAAATATATTTTCATTTAATTTCATAGCTAAAAAAGTTATTACCTTATAAAATTAAATTAAATTTAAAGCTATTTCAAAAATAATTTTCTATATTTAAATAAATTTTTTTTAAATACGTTTGCAAAAAAGGGATTTAAAAATTGAATTAAGGTGGGTCTGAAAACAAAACTTATCATTGGGATTTCGGAAACCGAAAGAGATACAGGGTCGGTTAAATGGAGGCAAAGTTGCGCAATTTAATGCTAATTAAATGTCATTTTGCTTTTAAAAAAAATTAATATTTTCGACGATATTAAAAAAAAAACGGAATTTACAATTTTGTTTCTATTGTTTCCGGTTTATTTTAAAGATAATTTAAAAGAAAAAGTTATTATTAACTTTTTGTAAGCTGATTTGTTGTCCACTTTTTTTTTATTTATATTTAATCGTTTAATATTACTGTTTCTGTTAATAAAGTAATTTTCCCCTGTTAGATATCAATAATTTGGGTAAAACCCCACGAAAATTTAATAAATTTTTTATTTTTTTTTCCTTCTTACCTAAAAAGTAATTTAGGTTGTTTTATGGTTAAATAAATATAAAATATTCAGTGATGGGAATTTTCTGTACGAAACGTCGGCAAATATCAAAGTGACAATATATAGTGTTTTAAAAAAAACCGAAACGTCAGATTCAATATTTAATCATACTGAGGTAAAAAACAGTAAAGTGGCCATGAAAAAGTTTTTTTATTTAAAGCTATCTAAACAAATAAAGCGAGCAAAAATAGAAACCAAAATAAAATTCCTGTTTTTTTTTGAATATCTTGAAAAATTTTTTTAAAAATGCAAAACGGCATTTTATGAGCATTTAAAATTTCGCCTGCAATTAACCAACCCTATATTTTTACGATTTGAGCCACCCCGTACATAGGTAAAAAAATTACTAGCAAAACATCTGTTTTTGCTAGTAATATTTTTTAAATATTGTTTTACAAACATTTATTAAAATTAAATATTTCTTGTTAAACTTAGTCATTTAAGAAATTGTTATAATACTGTAATTTAATTTAAAAAAATTTTATAAAAATGCATAATCTTTTATCAAATCTATCTTTTTACAATTCAAAATTGTAAAAAAGAAAACACAATTTCCTTAAATATGATTGTTTCTTCGTACCATTGGCCCGAATGGGGAAAGGTGAATGCGTCAAAAAAAATTTTTAAAATTTGTTAATGTAAATTTAATAATAATTGGGATTTTAAATTTTTTTTTTTTACATTTTGGGAATTCTAATTTTTTTTTTTTATTAAAAAGTTCGCCCAAAATTTTCTTTTATTATAACTCAAATTTTTTTAATTTACGTCAACTATATTTTCCCTTTTCTGGCATCCCTCTTCAGGCGCCATTTTTAGTATACTTGCTGGTTA
>JAHBCN010013966.1:0-23544 GCA_019359885.1 Listronotus oregonensis
AAAAAACAAGTTTTTAGAAGGTGTTTTCGCCAAAAACGTTTTTCAGATTCGCAATCAGCGTCCCAAAAAACCCCCGTATACCAAATTTGGTCAATATTGGAACTTTCTAGACAATTACCAGAAATTGTAAACGTCATTTTAAAAATAAACTAAACGCCAGGTATACTTTATATCACTATAAGGTTTTACCTTTAGTACGTAACATCTAGCAAAAAACGTTACATTAGAACTTTTTAGGATAATAGTTGTGATTTTGAAAAGAAGAAAACATCAAAACCAGCATCCTCCATCAGTCTTAACATCTGGGTTATTTTTCTTTGAGTTGCAGGTTTAGTTTTGTGACTATCATTATTTTATATATTTTTAGAATACATAACTGCAAACCTTAAGGTTATGATGTATAGCCAAAGCATTAACATCAGTTTAAGCTTTCTGATTTTACCAAATAGCTTCGACAGCTTATAGGGCATATCTTGCTTTGCTTTGATATTGTTGGGTTTGTGCTTATTTACGATTAGTCCAAGATGTTATATTTCTTTAAATGTGTTATCTGCTTGCCAAAAATCCACTAACATATTAAAAAAGCCGCTATCAAGCACAGGACTTAAGTCTCGACTTAAGTACTGTCTTCATATCTCATTGTTAATAAAAAAAATGAATAAAGTCATTGGTTTTTATTTCAAACAAAATTTTAAGCTAGTTTTGTTCAAAAACTTTTTCAGTTTTAACTCTTTACCTTATATTTTATCGTGACAAGTGTCAAATATTTTTTAGGTTGTCCGACAGGCACAACTGATTTCGGGATTTTTTTAATATCTCAGTAGTTGCCACTTGTCTTTAACTTTTTTGTCCACTCTGTATATTGTATATTATATTGCATAATATCATACATGTTGACATAATTTTATTATTGTTGGATTAATTAAAAATATAATTATTGATTTAAAAATTCGGGTGCAATGCAAGATGTGTAAAAAAACCTTTTATATTTTACCCGAATTAAAACTGCTAACCATAATGAGATAAAAGAAATCCTTACCTTGGCTTGGAACACAATCCCGTGGTGAAATGCTTCTTCTGGATGAAGAGGTATCCTTGTGTCATATTCATCGTTTTGCACCAGGTCGTACTGTCTTTTAGAAGGCATTGTACCACCGATTTTGTATTTGATATGACACTACACATTTACATTTTTTGTTTGGACGAATTTTATTTATTTTATATTTTAGTTAAAAAAAACACTTTTAAGCAATAATTTACAATTTTTTTAAAATTATTGTCAAATTTTGAGTATTCCACCGACACTGGGTAGCTTTATGATAGTCTTTTTACTAATACTGACACTTTAATTTTTTGGCACAAGAAAATATATTTGATTAAAATCAAGTCATATAAAACTAAACAAACAGCACTGGTTTTACTAAAAATTAATAACATTGGTAAATATTTTTATAAATTGGTTGGCATACACTAACAAATTGTTATAACAAAATAAAAACCTGACTGAATATACCCTTCATATCGCTAAAAAAAATAAAATTATAACAATGAAAATACCTTCTTTTATCACTAACCATCCCGTAACATCGGCGTCCCTACAATTAAAATATTTAATAAAATTTTGAATTTTTTTAACCTATTCATTTAATTTAGTAATTAAAAAAAATTATGTCTTTAATTGGGAGATACAGACATTTAAAAATAGAGTTTTTGAAAAAATAAGATAAGTTCTTTGAAAGAGCCGTAAAATCTAAATTGGACAAATTGTACAAAAATAATAATTAAATAGTAGTAAAATCTAAATTGGACAATCTTTTTATTATACCTCTATGTGGGTAAACTAAAAAATTCTACATTCTTTGGTTCATAATTATTCCTTGTATTATGGTAAAATGTATATGAAATTAAACAACTTGTTATAATGCCAACCACATTGTAACTACACTTACAAACCATTCACTACTTTTTATTTACACAATAAACCTCGTTGTCCGTCAAGATGACCAGACTTTAATCCTGTATACCGAGCTATCGACTTCCTAGTTGTTAATACCACGACCCGCCGATGACTAAATTATACCGAGTCGACTAAAAACGTGATTTTGTTGTCTTCTGTTACGTATATGTCCGAGTGTTTATCTCTTAGCCTGGGTAGGGGCATTGTGATTCATCTGACTTGGTGCACCTGGAACAAGAGATATAATGCAGTTAGTTATCTGTTAATCTATGTTACCTTAACAAAGGAAGTGAAATCAAAACAATATTAGTTTCCCACTAGAAATACCAATAGCTAAATTAGCCATTAAATACGAGGGAATTTAATTTGCAAATAAAACAAATAATTTTAATGTATTGGACATGGACATACAAAAAATGCAATTAAAATATATATTTTTGACCTGTCTAATGTCATGTAAATGTCCTTTGTCGTGTAAAAGATATATTCCAATTAAATTAGCTAGGCAGAACTGGAAACGAAATATTTTTAATTTATGGTTATCACACGATAATTATCCTAAAACGACATTCTAAAAAATAATTATTGGAACTGATTTTGTTTGCCAAAAAAACGCTTTATTTAATTTTTTATTATTTCCCTAAGCTACACTTAAGGGTAAATTTAAAGAATATAGTATACAGAGTATAAGGTTCTGCTTCTTTGCAAATTAACAAAAATATATAAATAACATATACCGGTTGACATATGTAGGAGTCGTAACATTTGTATTATATTTTAGATATTCTATATCAAAACCCTTTTTATAAAACTGCTATTTTCTTTTACTTTGGGCTTATCAGTAAATAAAAGTTAATTAAAAAAATATTAACATAAAAAAATATGCATACCCTAAATTAGCCTGCAAAAATGAAATCAAAAGTAGGTACGAAACAAATTACGAGTCTAAATTTTTTCTTGAAGTTGGTACTCTCAAAGCTATTCGATGTAAAGCTTAATTAAAGTAGAAACAGAATATCCAAAACATTTTACCTATATATATATATATATATATATATATATATATATATATATATATATATATATATATATATATATATATATATATATATATATATATATATATATATATATATATATAATATATATATATATATATATATATATATATATATATATATATATATATATATATATATATATATATATATATATATATATATATATATATATATATATATATATATATATATATATATATATATATATATATATATTATATATATATATATATATATATATATATATATATATATATATATATATATATATATATATATATATATATATATATATATATATATATATATATATATATATATATATATATATATATAATTATATGTCCACGGAAAAGGTGTTGAAGAGAAAACTTTTTTATTTTTGATTTTATCGAAAAAAAGCTACTCCTGATAAAAAATTTTCTACTTCTTAGAGTAAGACTGGAATAGAAACATTTGACATATTTTATACCGGTGTTCAGAAAATTGAAAAAACTTAAAATGGACAAGAGTAAAGTGCATTTATTTGTGAAGATATGGAAATAAGTTACTAGGAAAAGTTGTTTAAAATTAAAAGGTAGTCTCTAATACCAATTTTCAAAACAATCGGCCTACTTTTATTTATTTGTGATTAAATTAATTTTAATACCAATTGAAATTTTTAATATTAATTTTATCAAATTTTTTGCTGTTAAGTAAGCCGACTTTTCTGCGGCTAATAAATTATAAAAGCGAAATGTCAATACAGCTTGTCACTATCAACGCCTACTAGTACAATAAAGAGTTGTTAATTTGGAATTAGATAATATTAAAATAATTTTATCAAAATTAATAAAGTAGGCCGATTTTTTTGAAAAATGATATTAGGAACGATTTTTTTTACTTTTGAACAACTTTTTCTAGTAACTTATTTCCATATCTTCTCAAATAAATGCATTGACTCTTGAACCATTTAAAGTTTTTCAATTTCTGAATACCGCGTATAAAATTTGTTAAATGTTTTTATCCCAATCTTACTCTAAGAAGTAGAAAAATTTTTTAAGAGTAGCGTTTTTTGATAAAGTAAAAATAAAGAAGTTTTTTACCATTCAACACCTTTCCGTGGATGTATTGGTGTGTCCACGGAAAGGTGGAGGAAAACTTTTTTTTAATTTTATCGAAAAAAGTTACTTGTAATAAAATGTTTGCTGCTTCATGGAGTAAGATTGGGATAAACATTTAACATATTTTTATGCGTGTTCAAAAATTGAAAAAACTTAAAATGGTACAAGAGTAAAGTGCATTTATTTGCAAAGATATGGAAATAAGTTACTAGAAAAAGTTGTTCAAACCTAAAAGGTAGTCTCTAATACCAATTTTCGAAAAAATCGGCCCACTTTTATTTATTTGTGATTAAAATTTTATTATCAATTAACTAATTCCAAATTTTTGTGCTAGTAGGCGTTGATAGTGACAAGCTTTATTGATACTTTGCTTTTATAATTCATTAGCCGCAGTATCGTCAGCTTTAAATGCTTACTTAACAGCAGAAAATTTGATAATTAATTGATATTAAAAATTTAAATCGATATTAAAATAAATTTAATCACAAAAATAAAAGTACGCCGATTGTTTCAAATATTGGTATTAGAAGCTATCTTTTTGAACAACTTTCCTAAGTAACTTATTTCCATATCTTCTCAAATAAATGCACTTTACTCTTGCCTTTTGTTTTTCAATTTTTGAACACCGCGTAAAAATATGTTAAATGTTTCCATCCCAATCTTACTTTTAGGAATACCAAAATTTTTATCGGGATAGCTTTTTCGATAAAATCAAAAATAAAAGTTTTTTCTCTTCAACACCTTTTTCCGTGGACATACTTATATATATATATATATATATATATATATATATATATATATAATATATATATATATATATATATATATATATATATATATATATATATATATATATATATATATATATATATATATATATATATATACATATATACATATATATATATATATATATATATATATATATATATATATATATATATATATATATATATATATATATATATATATATATATATACAGATCCGATTTATTTTTTTTTTGCATGAATGTGTTAAATTATGAGGTTTTTAAGAACATGTTACGCTATAAAACCGTGTATCTCTTTTATAAACAGAAATAATAAAGTAAACCCTAAAAGGAAATATTGGAGAAAGATAGACCTACCGTTTAATGTCAACTGCTACGTGTTTCGGTCGCTAGTATACTCCACAGGGTGATAAGAATTTTTGGAAAAAAACATTACATACACCCGGTATAGATCAAAAATGAACTTTTTATTATAAACAGCAAAAAATATGATGTTTTTAAGAAACCAACCTACAATGCAAAAAAAATCATTTTAATCGGATCATAAATTTAGAAAAAAAATAGCATCAAAAATGTGGCAAGCTTATTATGTTGCGTTAATTTTGTCCAGGAGTTTATTTGGTGGGTATTTTTCTTAAGTGCTGGCACCGACAAGAAAAAATTGCATGCCTCTTATTTGTTTTGTACCCAAATTGATTTCATTTTTGTCAAATATTGTAGTATATGCATAAAAAATATTATTTTATAATTCAAAGTTGATTTGATTTTTTAAGTTGGTTTAATTTTTTTTTAATTAGCTTTTTATCTGGTATTTTTTAGTTTTAAGTACCTACACCTTTAGGAGTTTAATTTAAGCTTGAGAAGTTAAAAATACTTCGTGAGTATTGTAAATTTAAAATTATAAACCGTTAAAATGTATTTTTATTATTTAAATTTAATTGATATTTTAGTTCAAAATAATTATCCTCTTGATTTTTTAAACAAATGCTTTCTAAAATTTAAACAACCAAATTTAAACAAATCTATTTTTACCATATATTCCTGGCTTATCAAATAAAATTCAACGAATAGGTAATAAATTTAATATTCGCACTATCTTTAAAACACAAAACACTATTAGATCCAAGTAACAAAAACAAAACCATACAATATAAACGAAAACACAAAAATGTTATTTATAAGATCCCTTGTGAATGTAATAAATTTTATATAGGTGAAACTTCCAGACCATTAGCCAAACGCATAAAAGAACATAGAACATATTAAAAACACAGAATTCTACAAATCTGTCAACACGCCTTTGATAATAACCACATAATAAACTGGACTGCTTCTAGCATTTTAGCAAAGGAAACTTGTTCAAAAAAACGTAAAATAAAGGAAAGTGCATTTATTTTATTAAATAAAGACAGATGTGTAGCATCAATATCTGTTAATTTAAATAATACAAGGTTACCTATGCTTGATGCTGAAGTAAATTCAGGTAAACTTAAAATCAATTAACACACCATACTCACCCACCTTTCTGGTCTTTTTGAATACTATACGATTTTAGACCAAAAATTTCTTTAAATTTAGTTTAATTATTTGTTTTACATTCTGTCTTGACAACGGTGGCCGACTTGCCACTGAAACGTAGACTAATATTTGTGATTTTTTTGGGGTTTTCTTCTTTTTTGTTGCAGGCGATCTGCAAGTTCATAAGGGTCAATAGGGCTGGACAGGGTCAGCTCGTATACCTAGGGACCCGGACCAAGAGGATCCCATTTTCCAAAAAGTGGAAAGACGAGTAACCCAAATAAAACAAACTGAAACATTTTTTGGTTTAAAATTGATGGTGTGAAATTTTCCCTCTAGTATGAATTTAAATCTAGGAAGGAACCTATAGTTCTATTTATATATTGTAAGCAAATTAATTCACTATATAAGTTTTTTTTAGACGTATCTTTAGTATTTCTCTTATATTTAATCATAAAAAGGGATCCCGACATTTTCTTTTGTTATTTTGACGTTTTAAGATATACAAATTTATTTATAGGTTTAATTTACCTAAACTGTTTTGGAAAGTCATAAAATAACACTTAAAAGTACCGTTTTAGTTTTTAATTAATAATGACAACATTATAAAACTTTTTACTTAACACTGGTAGATATATACTCGTCAATACTGCACACATAGCTTTTACCTACTTTTCTCATTTTCCCTAGAATAATTTGTTTTGTCTTTAGTGACCACCTGCATAAACCATAAGGATCGCAAATATGGCAAGCCATTTGGTCGATTTTAAAGGGGTATTATTGTTTGTATTATCAAATTGTGGGAGTTAAATGGAAGTGAACATTACCGCTCTGATAAAAGAAAAAAATTAAAAACAGCTGTGCTTAACGAAACGTGCAACAGACAACAAAATTGACACAGCAGATGGATTTTTTTCGTCAGACAAAAGGAAAAATAGTTTTTCTACATGCGCATAAGTTTTGTCCCACGGACACCGAACGTTTATTTATCGCGCGTTAAAAAGTACGCAGTGACAGACGACAGCATTCAAGTGGAATATTTTACCGGGCACACACTGAACGCGCGTTAAATTAAACGCACATCGGAACACCCAGTTTGTGTCAGATGATATTTTTCACTGAAAAAAATCGGTACATGGTGTTTGTTTGCAAACTAAAAATAACACATAAGTTCGATATAACGTTTATATTGATTAAATCTTGTTTATTTAACACATAAATTTAAGATTCAGAAATTTGAAGACAAAAAGAAAACTTCTACAGCCAGCAAGTTTTATAATCTAGACATGCGAAAGAATGCAGGCTGCCCTTAGGATAATAAAAATATGGTGTGCTGATCACGCGCTATCCATCAACACAAAGAAGACACAGGTGGTTCTCTTCACAAGAAAAAGGAGGATGGTGAACTTGAACGCTCCTAGACTTCTAAACACACAACTAAGTTTCGCTACAGAAATGAAATACCTGGGGGTAACCTATGACAGTAAGCTAACATGAAACTCCCACTTGGAGAAAACGATCAAGAAAGCATTCATTTCTTATAAGTAGTGTCCCCGGACCATAGGCAGATCTTGGGGACTGTCACCTAAAGTCATCATATGGATCTATACGACCATCATATGAACTATGCTAAGCTACGGTGCTGTTGTCTGGGAGCAGAAAGCCCAGCAGACGACGGTTATCCGAACGCCACCGGAGCCATAAGAACAAGACCAACTAGGACCAAGAAGGTTATCCTAAACCTCACACCCCTTGACATACTCGTCAAGGAGTTGTCAAGATGTAGGAGTTGGCGCACAGAGACGTCGTTTATGGAGTGAGGTGATATGTTCGCTTCCACTACTGCAGGCGAAAGTGGACTCTATTACACCATGTTTTGTTTTTAACAAACCCTACAAAATTGACATAAAAAAAGAATCGAACACAAATGTGACAGGTGTAATCAAGATTTACACAGACGGTTCGAAAAGAAAAGAAGGTACGGGATGTGGAATTTATTCTAACTCTTAATTTAAACATAAAATGGGCTACGGGTGAGGTGCATTGCTGACTCGTTGGCCAGGATGGTCGCCGGAACCAAATGTTTTGAACCTTTCGTAGGTCTGACAGGGTCTGCGATAAGGGACCTAATTAAAAGACACTTTCCTCAGCAGCTTACAAGACGTTGGGATAAAATAGTAGACTCTAACATTTGGGAGTTACTGAACTATCCTGACAGACCTAGAGCTATGCATTAATTGGCAATGCCAAGGGCAAACCTTTGTCTAATCACGGGCCTTCTTAATGGACATTGTCAGCTGCAAAAATACCTCTTTAATATGAGTATAAATGACACACCTCTATATGTAGAGATTGTGAACAGGAAGGCAAGACGGTGGAGCACATCGTTTGTGACTACCTTGCCCTCTCGTCCAAGAAAGATCCATGCCGGGCGAGTACTGGCTTTTCTTGGCCGACATTAAGGAGATTTCCCTTGGCGACGTTGTCACCTACTTTAAATCAGTAGGATGGGCGACGCACTTAGTGAGGAGTTCCCTTTAGGAGGTGGCACAACGGGCGTACTGAGGCCTAGGTGCAGTGATGTTTATCACCCTTCTCACTTTCAGATTCAGATTCAGTCTAGACATTCTAGCTATGAAGGAACGAACAAAGTAGGAAGTTTAGTGCCTCTTTAGAGGAACTATAAAGGAATGCAGACATATTATTCTTAAAAATACCAATAAAAGAGCAACAAAATTCCTACAGTTTTTGGGTGCAAGGGAGAAAAGCTTTCCTGCGGTAATGGGACCATTAGAAAGGAGAGCGACTCTCCTTAGGATAAAATTAAGAATGCTAGAAGTACTGCAAGACGCCATTTGCTTTGGAATAGGGGATATTCCAAACCTTCTTTTGAATATCCCCTACTCCAAAGAAGTTCGTATAATATTAGAGGGGGTAAAATATATTCTATCTTGAAATAGGAATCTGAACTTTTTGAAGCTACTGCAAATATCAATCCATATTCAGTACTGTTGCTTAAAAAGTCCATAGTTTAGTGAAAATTTGTTGATGATACTGTCATATTACATTGTAACAAAAAAATATCCCAATTTCAATTAAAAAAAACTACTATAGATAGATAAAATCGGTTTTGCTTTTTAGATAGTGACATGGAGCTTGATATGTAATTTTATTTTAAATACCAATAATAAAATTACAAAGGCTGTAAGTCTTAAAATAATATAAACAAAAGTTATAACAAAAACGAAAACTAAAAGCAATTACAATATTTAATTGCTTATAAAGCAAAATCTAGCAGTTGCAAATGAAGTAAACATGTTTTAAAACTACTTATTAATTAATTTTTTTTTAATTTTCTTGTAGCATCTCCTCTATTAGTGCATATTTAAACAGCTTACATGCAAATTATAATACATATAAGAACAACCTTATAAATTAAATATTTTCTTCATTAAAAGCAAACATCTCATATTAGGTCGTCAAGTATGTTGCCTGCCAGTTTTATATTTTCTTCTTACTTCCTTACCAATGAATTAAAGGTCTGTTTTGTATATTAGAACAAACTCTAAAGTTTAGATACATATTTAAAAAAATACATATTTTTTAAAAATAAGCAACCAATGCTTATCTTGGTTAAAAATTTGCGTTTAAAAGTTTAAATTTGACCATAGTAATAAAATACACTTGTTTTTTAATGTTAACTAAACGTAAGTTTATTTGCCATATTTTATTGCAATTAACTACACCTCCCTTTTATAGCAAAGATAAATAACTCCAAACGATACATTTCTTTCAATATAATTTTAAGGTCGACCAATGTTTGTATTTACTATTAAGCTTCTTGTCTTTCTTAAATTAGTGATTAACCAATCTTTTTAAATTATTTACCTTTTAAGCATTGGGTTAACTTTTTGCAAGAGTTGTTATGGACTCACTGGAAATACTCCTTTCAATCTTAGGCAAACGCTATGGTAAATAAGGCGGTAGATTTCCTAAATAAAGCTTTTTAGTTTGCACTGGCGTAGTAGATTTTTTTATTGGGTAAGCTTCTTTTGTATATACACAATATCCAACATTTAATAAACCATAATGGAACAAAAGATAACAATAGAAATATTTAACTTAACGCAATATGCTTTGTTAAAATATTATTACTGATTAATAAGGTAGCTTGGATTACAAACTAATTTACATATTAGATGTCTTCTTATCGACCACCAACAACACAATACCAGTTCTAGGATGCGAGAGAAAAAGAGTTAGAAAAATATTGATGTTACCACACTGATGTTAAGCATAGTTACTTTAAGTGAATATTTTACATATAAATTCGTGTTCATTTACGAATAAGCCATTTCGCAACATCCAGTAAGTATCAACGACTATAGATGTCGCTTTCATCATCAGGAGCTGTATATTGTCTTTCAATTTAAAGGACAGACAGGCTATTGCGAAAATAGAGAGACTTTGGACCATTATGTTTAGTTCTGGCTTTTAAATGAAATATTAGACCAAAGTAGATTTTTTAAACCAAACTTTATTTACAAAAGATACTTGCCAGAAAAATAATTGCGTCAAAAAAAAAAAAGGATTTAGTGTACAGAGTGTTAAAATCACAGACATGAAATATTTAGACATGATCAATAAACAACCATAAATCGTGTGTCGGTGTAGTCTAGTTTGATGACTAATACCAATTAAGTATAACTTGTGTAATACATAAAATAATCTTAAATCACAAACTCAATTCTTAAGAGGAAATGTTAAATATAAATATTTATATACTATTTTATTATGTAATAATAAGTAGTAAGCTTGTAGACCATGCCTTTTCTACCAAATGTACGAGGTGGAATGCATGTTTTTGACAGAAACTCCTCGAGAAAATGTATTTAAAAACGTGAAATAAATCAGAAAAATGCATGTTTTTTTTACTCTTATCGCTTAAAATTTGTGGGTTTTGGACATAAAGAAAATAGGTAAAAAAATAATTTTAAAATTTTATTTTTACAGGACACAAATTGGTTATAAAACGCAAAATATGCTGTCGTGTGTAAGAAAAAAAGTCATACTTAGTGTCTCAAGAATATTACAGACACGTAAATTGATGTACAAAAACTGACGGGTCACCTCAAAATAATAAAAAGTATTCAAACTGAAGCTCCAACCAAACTCACATATACAATTCCAGTGGGGCGCGATTCTCGACACTCTTTTTAAGTGCCAATTCACAGCCACCAAACTATAAAAGAAAAGATATTCACAACTAGACCGTGGCTCGCTAATCTGTTAGTTAAATGGATTTAAGAAGGAAGAAGAAGTTGGGGCAGGAGTGTAAGGACACAAATGTATACTTGCAAAAAGTCTAATCAGTTTTTTTTAATTTCGGCATTTTACCCACTGCCAAAGAACATGGCACAATTTAAGTATATTTTCCAAAGCTACAGATTTTTCCATTTTTGAATATGTTAATATCCTTTGGCACGATATAAGCAATCTATACAAAGAAAATTTTGTCTAGCTATATAGGGTATGCCCGAAGCATGAACCTATATTATTATAAAGAAAAGGTATACCTATCGGTATATCTTCTTTTTATATTAACCGCTGTAAAAATATTTAAAATAAAGTATTGGTATTTTAAATTACCTTACTCTTTATTTTAGGTTTAAAAATTTTAATAGTCCTAAAATTTCTTAAATTAAAACAAAAAAAGTTTTCAAGAAACCATTAATCTCTTAATTTTTTTTCTAAACAAGACCAGAAATTGCCCGTATATTCCTTTAATTTTCTTTTAAAGTATATTTTCGTATTTTCTAAACATAATTTTAGATTCTGCATATACAAGGAATTGGTGGTAAAGAGTCGATATTCCAAATTCACATAATCATCCAGTTTTTTAAACGAAATCATAATGCAAAATTGTTATGCAAAAACAGTAGAACCGAAATTTAGCGTACCTTTATTATCTTTAATAGCATGAAGTCCTCTCGGGCCAAATATGAAGGCTTTCAGAAAAATCTAAAAGGTCTAAAAAATCGTGCAAAAATTTTTTTTTTATTTCAGTTTTGTCACAAACCTAATGTATTTTGCGATGCTTAAGTAATCCTTTCTTATACAAAAAATTAATAAGAAAACTTTTCTCTTTTTTTTTTTCTACGACCAATACTTAAAAAATTATAAGTAATTAAATAAGAAAGAACAATTTTTTTAAACTTTGTTTATTTAACAAATGTTCTGGACCTTTCCGAAAGGAAGCATATCTCGATTCCAGTTCTTACCTCGTACATCCAACCGGGACAGGTCTGGTCTGTTGCTAAAATAGTAAATTCGTTCAATATAAAGACTCAACCATATGTAAATTAAATAAAACTAGAAATTGCAGGCTATAAAATCGCTAGAGTTCAAGACACTTAATTTTTATTTAAATAATATTTTTTACTTCCGTTTTCTTAGGCTACCGTCTAATAATAAACTGCTGCTTAATTTAACTGCAACTAAACATTTTTTGGTGAATTCCAAATCGTTATACCTCTACAAAAAAATAAAAAAACAAAATACGGTTTTTACCGTTTTGTAGAAAAACTTTTTTGAAGAAAGATAGCTATTCCATTGTTTTAAAGTTCCTTTTTGTTTTTATTCTACAGGGTGTGGAAAAAGATTTTTATTTTTACGGAAACTTTGTGAAAAACGACAATCTACTTTTTTATTTTTTGCTCCATTCTAAAAAAACAAGTTTTTCAGATTTTTGTTATTTGCTCGGTTTTTTAAAATATATATTTTTTAATTCTCTTTCCTTTTATGATGTTTTTTTCGTAATAATGGTTTATTACAGCGAAAATGTTTTTCAAATAGTTTTAAATAATTCCTTTTTTTGGAAGGGACTAAATCAATTAAAGGATCGTCGCTTTTGACAAAACCTCTGTAAAAAAAGAGGACTTTTTTACACCCTGTGGAATAAAAACAGGAATCTTTCTCCAAAAATGTTTTCCTACAAAAGGATGGAAACTGCATTTTGCAAAATATCTAGTTGCAGTTAAATTGAGCAGCAGTTTATATTGGGAAAACATAAATTCTCTCCAACTGTTTTAATTGGAAATTGTAAATGAACGCAATATATCGCGGTAGGTATATTTACGTATATGTAAGTATACAATACAGACATAAATTCTTCTTAACGGGATCTGTTAACTTTTCCTTTGGAGTAATAACTATTCATTCATATTAGGTTTCAATGGCTTTGGCCTTATGCGTTTTGATTTGTGTGATTTAAAGATTAGAAATATATGGTAATTTTTCTAAACAATAGCTTTGTGACTGTTATTTTGGAATTGCATTTATATACCAAGATCCGAGCTTGAAGGCTTTTATTTTTAAAACATTATTTTTTATAAATATTTTCTTAAATTACAACAATAGACAGATTACAAACTGATAAAAATTCCTTATTACTTCGCTTCTTAAGAGGATACAGACACATACATCCCAATAACTCAGATATTTACTAATTATAATAACTTATAAACCTTGCAAATATTCAGGTCCTATATTTAAGATATATTTTAAAAACTACCAACTTTAAGCATCTTCCAGAACAAAAATAATTTTAATACAACGGATAGCTCCCACTTTCACCTACGTAAAAAAGGGTCATATTTTCTCATTTTTTTTTACTTTTTTAAGAACTTCGAATAGCACCCGAAAGCCTAACGCCCAACTACCCATAATAGTTAGTGAAGTTAGAGGAGGTGTATTAAAATGGGAAATAAAAATTTAGCTGCCAGGAAAGTAATAATCTAAGCTAATTTGTCAGAGCAATACCTTTAAAAAAGCGGCAGGTTCCCCCCATAGCTCGTAGATAAAAAGACAAGAAAACTTCCTTCCAAAAGTGTTAATAAGTTAATACGGCAATCAGCTTCTTAAAATGAAACCAAGGTCTAAATTGGGATACATATAAAGTATAGAGATTATTAGAAAAAAAAAAAAACAAGCTTTTAATACGGTTATTTATAATTAATTATGAGGTTACTTTAGAAAGTAACGACTACAGTCTTAGGTTAAATACCTATGGTAACTAAAAGGTTTTCGGACTTCCAGTTATTCTTTAAGCTACTGATCTTATTTTTTAAAAATTTTGGGCCAGTCCACGAAGGCTGAGGCCTAAAAACTAACGTACCGGGGCTGTTTTGTACACTAGGGTGTAGCATTCACTCGTGAGATTGTTTATTCAGGACGCCAGCATTGGCGGAATTTAAGAATTGAGTTCAAATAGGGGGTATTTCCACACTCGGCTTGCTAAAAATATTATTATTGTTCTCAATAAAGACAGCTTCCTTAAATTTGCGCTTTTTTCAATGAGATTTCTTGTGCTTCTGACAACTTGTCGTTTGGACCAAACATGTCCAACGAACCCTGATTTTGATGTTTTGCCCCTCAGTGGGTGTTGTTTATGTTCTGCAATTCTTACATTAAGGGGACGTTTTGTTTCTCCAATGTGCGCCCCGCCAGATTCAAATGGTACTTGTTAGGTACACTCTTTCTCCTGTTCAGAATTTTTTAGTAAAAACTAGAAGTGTGACCAAACAGTAACTAATATACCTTTATTGAAAAGGCGATTGAAGAGCTAAGAATTAAGTTAAGGTAAGAAACTGCGGAAAAATAGTTTCTGTAGAAAAGCATTATTTTAGACCTGGTTAGCAGCAACGACCTGGTATTTGTTAAGGAACTCAAGGGTCTTGTTTCAGTAGAGCGGAACAAATTAAAAAAGATTAGATATGAATCTTTGGTGACGGAATTCAAGCTGTGTGTTATGTATAATTTTGTGTTTTTTAATACCAAAACTTTGGGATTTACTTCATTATCTTGCAAACAACTAAAGAAAGATATACTAGTCTATATTTAACACAAGGGATTTTACTTCTATTTTTGGGGATACGCTACTCACGTGTCACCTCCAGCTCACTGGGAAAATGTCCGTATCCTACAAATATGAATAAGCCGAGTTTGAATAGATGAAAATTCTGAAGTATAGTTTTTAAAATAAATTGCTAATATGCCACCCAGCTTAGAAGTTTATTGATGTAAAGGAAAGAAAGGATACGTTTTATCTAAAAATATTTAGCAAAGAACTTTTCTTTGCTTTGGAGATAATAATTTTGTCTTTAAAGATTGGGGTCCAAAAAAATAGTACAAAATTATTGAATAATGTTCTTAACATACGATAAAAAAGATATACTGCCATTTAAGCTAAAGAGGATTTATTTTTTAACATATTTGCTTAAACAATCTTTCGTCTCCTGGAGTTTGACTGGTTTTGTGCTTCAATGCTTTTTAGGACTAAGGTTTAAGGACATCTTTTATAAGCTTAGCTTTTTAAAAACTTAGTTTTATAATGGGATTTATAAAACCACAGTTTATCATTTAAAAATGCTTTTTGGTATGGGGAACAATAGTCAGTTAAATGGTTTCAGTAATTTGTTGACCTTATCTTCTAAACTTAAATAGCCATAGAATTT
The DNA here is from genome assembly GCA_019359885.1 of Listronotus oregonensis. NCBI lineage: Eukaryota > Metazoa > Arthropoda > Insecta > Coleoptera > Curculionidae > Listronotus > Listronotus oregonensis. The sequence goes on from JAHBCN010013966.1 coordinate 15,926, forward strand.
CATTAACCAAAAAAAAAATCTACTGCAGATCCTAGTTTTTTTTAATAGAAAGTGTCATCTATAAAACTGCCATAAAAATCTAGGTAACAACCGATATGCAGTTGCCCATTTCTGTAAGGTACGATTTATTTCAAAGTTTTTTACGTAAAGTAGTAACTATTTAACCATTTTGTTTTTAAGTTTATTAAATATAAACAATATGTTTTCTTAATTTTATGCTATATACGTATAAGTAAATAGCGAATTCTTCTCCCCGTCGCCTTATTACCATTACCAGAATATCATGCATACCCAAACAAAAGCGAGATTCATGACTAGTTCTTACTTAGATCCATGCCTAATGCAAATCTACCTTTTTAAAATTTTTGTTAAGATTAGCTTGTTCTTTTTCCAAAACACTTTTAATTAAAATACTTATAAAATATCTTTTACGCATCTAAGTTATTAAAGTAAATTAATTTTGTTTTAATTAGTTTAATAAGAGTTGAAGTATTCATAATGTTTTATTACATTTAGAACTTTTTAACATTATAAAATATGCAAACAATGTCACAGGATTATAATATGTGACACAGTTTCGCAAATTTCATACGGGAAAAACTTTACGTTGTGTAAAATTAAAAAAGTAATATTTTACAACAAATATTTATGCACCGTATGGTATTAATAAATAAATTGTATTATTATTGCAATTGGGAATTATAATATCGCTTGCACGTTCTCCATGGTTCGATATGTAAATGATTCATTTTTTATTAAATTTTATATATTTTTTACCAATTAAATAACAAAAAATCCTTGCTTATTTAAAATATTTTTAAAAACCCAGTATAAACCAAGTCGCATATCCCAATACTTTTTTACAAAAGATGTAAACATAAATCATTTTGATTTTTTTCCTCTTTTTTTCATTTAATTTAAAATGAATGAATCCCAAATCAATCAATCAATCATTTTATTTGTTGTGCTAGACGTTGTGGCGCCACAAACTGCTCAACCACCATCGCCTTTAGTCATCTAAACCTTCCCACCTGGACCTGGAGCCGGAAGGGTTTTTGCATGTATCATAGGCCGCACGTCGAGGCTATGGGGGCTGATAGACAACGTTATTCCCCCTTTGAATTCCCTTTATGACATCCCTAAAATGTAGCTTTTAGGAGGGGTGAATTTTCAAACGTGTAATTAATATCCATGACCCTGGATCATAGGCTCCACTTTGATTCTTGTTTTATGTCGTCAAGGAGCTCCCCAAAGTTCGCGAACTCAATGTGCCATACCGATATGGCGTCACTTAAGGCCCGCTATACTCAGCGAAATGTGTAATTTTTTCACTGTGGACATGGGTCATGGGCCCCAGGCTGTTGTTTCGTGATCATTGTTAACAATAAACTGTAGAACAAAGATTTCAAAACGCCATACCTCTGGGGCATCGCCAAGTGACCGCCATAATGGGGCGTTCATTGCTAAAATGACATGTTTGCCCCATTTTGGCGGCCACTTGGTATGGAGTTTTGAATTCTTTGTTCTACAGTTCATTGTTAACAAAGATCACGAAACAACAGCGTGAGGCCCATAGTCCATGTCTACAGTGGAAAAATTACCCTTTCGGTCAGTAGCGGCCCAAGTGACCATTATGGCTATTGGGTTCGCGGACTTTGTCGACCTTCTTGATGACGTTAATCAATAATTAAAGTGATGCCTATGATCCAAGGGCATGGATATTACTTACACGTTTGAAAATTCACCCCTCCAAAAGCTTACTTTAGGGAAGCCATACCGGGAATTCAAAGTGGGAAATAACGTTGTCTATCAGCCCCCAAAGGCTCGACGTGCGGCCTGTGATACATGCAAAAACCCTCCGGCTCCAGGTCTATTCTTTAGCTTAAGATGCATAGCAAATCGTTTATTTGTGTTACGTAACTGGCGCAAGTTTCTTGGAGATTCCAGATATGTATGTAGTTGCCTCCAACCTATCTAAGGCTTTTGACTAAATTTATTATCATGCACTCCCCAACAAACTTCTTTTTTACTACGCTCTTCTTCCTAAGCTTAGTTCATGGCCTTTCAATTTTCTTTTTAATTGACCTGTATTAGTTATTGTAGATGTAGTCTTTTAGTTTTCACCAAATTATTGCCGAGGTAGCCCAGGGTTTATAATGCACCAGTGACATCTCGTGCCTCAGTAAATCAGGGGCTGCTTAAACCAAAATATAGAACGATACATATTTCTGGTATTTTTATTAATACAAAGCATTTTCTATCTACAGCTTTATATACGGAAATAGAAATATATTTGCTACGAAAATCCACTTTTTTAGCCGAGTCTGAATAAAACATACGGAGAAGAAAATAAGGCGTTAAATGTGTTATAGTCGCCTATCCAATTACTTTTTTTGTAAACATCTTTTTTAAAATGCCTTGTATAACAACCGCCTTTCGAAGATTTATCAGTCTAAGTAACTTTCAGATCAGAAATAGGTTCACCAAGCGATTTTATATTTCCTTTACCAAAAGTCGAGAAAACTTACTGTTTAAAAAAATCTGTACATTATGTGTCATTCCTTATATTATTTAAATATGCGAACATGTTAAATCCGGTATAAAATACCTCGCCGGTGGCCCCCCACCGTCGAGGTACCGTTTACGACGCAGAGGCCGCAGGTTTAAAAGGACGGTCAGGGCAAAAACAATTCCCGCCACGTAAAACATCGGTAAGAAATATATGTGGAGAACTCGAGCGACTTACACTGGGTGTCCGGAAATTGGCAACGGGAAACTCACGAAGCTAAACATCGGTAAGAAATATATATGGAGAACTCGAGCGACTTACACTGGGTGTCCGGCAATTGGCAACGGGAAACTCACGAAGCTAAAATTAGGATTTTAATTAATTAATTATAATTTTTGGTGGATTAATTTAATACAAAGTAACATTTTTGATTTATTGGTTATTTATATTTTGTCTCGTTAAAGCCCTTTCGCCCTTATGAACCAGCCGCCACTGATTGGCACCAGAACTGTCGGTAATTGAATTATAATAATTAAAAAATCGTATTCAATTACTTTTCAGTAATTAGATTACTTTTATTCATTTACTTTCCGAAAAAGGTATTTGGATTATTAATTAATAGGATAATATAATCGTAATTGGTATTTGATTTTCACATATTCCAAGTAATTCAATTACTAAATAATAGTAATAATAACCCAATGAATAAATAAATTATTACGAAACTTTCAATTACCCTTCTTTATGAAAAAACTTCCAAAAATTTTAGCCAGCCAGCAAGTGCATCTTGAAATATGGCGGCCCGCTTGGGATCAGGCGAACGCCGCCTCTGCGCCGATTTAGTATTTTCGATTGATGCTTACCGCCACCGGTTTTATACTTGTGGAAAAATCTGTTGATGTTTGGGATAGGATACAAATATTTTTTTCATTTTATTTAATATTAAACTTGCCAAGAAAGCAGTTTGAATAGTAAGACGTGCGCGTATGTTGCATATTAGTATAAATATTTTATTTCTTTAAAGTAAGTATCGTGTTTAATATATGTGGTAATTCAAACTAAGTAATTTCTAAAATAATTATTTACTTTTAGTTTTAATTGATAATTAAATTACTTTTTAAAAGTAATTGCGACAGCTCTGATTGGCACCGACTTTAATTATTCTTCACATCTTCTTTCTCTATGATCTTCTTTTTTTCACGATCATTCCGATGGCTGATGATAGTACCCCCCATTTTAATATTCATTTTCTCAAACTAGTTTTTAAGCCTGAAGTGCAGAACAAAAAATTAAGGAATAAGGCAGATATTTCTTACACAGAACATTCAACCGATATTTGATTGTGGAAAAGTAGCATTACCTTTTACTTGGTTTAAGAGGAGAATTAATATAAAAAATGATGAAATTTGTTGCACTCCTTAAAAATAATGCAGGATTCAGTTGTTATTTTTTTAAAAGTAAATGAGTTGATTAATTGTTTGTCAAGAAACATCTTTAACCAGAGCTTGAACTAAATCTACGGATAAATCTTATTATACAAAAAGATTAAATGGTAGTAAATAACGATTTTTTTTTAAATAAGCAATAAATATTAAATTGCATAATTTTATTTACTTAAAATATATACTTTTATTTTACATATTAGTTCTGTTTGTTATTTAGAAATTTTGTTCACTATTTTAAACTTTTTTACGTAAGTGCTTTTATCGAAAGTGTATTTTAGGACTAGGTGTGTACAAAAGGTATAAAATAGTGTTAAAATTTTTGAAGAACACACGGACCTCATATTACAGCTTTCCACGTTCATGATAGCATGTTTCCGGTATCAGCTAGACTCTAGTTGGCGCATTTAAATTTGTTAGTCCGTTTAGGTTTAGGGTCACGTTCAACATTTAACCTTCTGCAGGCTAATAAAAGGGCGGAATGGATTCTTTACGTCTACCGCTAACAGATAAGCCAAGGGGATGTAAACTTTTAGATTACTTAAAAACAGTCTAATGTTCTTAAAGTCTGATTCTTTGAGTGGGGGTATTATTTTAATTTTTAAAATTTTGCATACATGTTTTCTTCTTTAAAACGATAGTTAGTTATATTGTAGCAAAGCATAAAAAATACCAATTTTTTGTAGCATAAAAGAAGAGTGTGCGTTAATTTTTTACAGGGTGATACCAACTCTATACTTAAAAATTTAATTAAAACATTAGCCTTATAGTGACCACCTTTTAGGACGTAATAATATATTATTGCGACTTTCGATTTAACCGAAAGTGACTAACATTTTTTTTTAATACCATCCTGGAAGGTTTTGAACCCATCAGATTTGCCTTATAATTATCTTTATTTCATACTCTACTGTAAAACGCACTTTAAGATACTGGATTTTAGTCCAGAAAATAAACTTTTACAGGATTGAATTTAACCGGACTGGTCTGGTACTTTTTTTTACCAGGCTCAATACCATAAAAGTTATTTAAATTCGTGCATATTTACTTACAAGGTCACAAAGATGAACCATAATTACGTCTTTGTTTACAAAATCTACGTTATTCTCACATTTCCATTGAGAAAGGTTCTTTCTTATACAGTTCTACCGATTTTTTGGTACGAGCTACCTGTAACCTCATAAGATTTTTGCAAAATTGCATTAGGAATCAGATTTCCATCATCTTCCTCCATTTCGTCAATTTAATCCAAAATTATTGTAAAATAACACTCAATTATCAACTGACTTGACTTTTCACTTTAATAGAAATAAAAACAAGACAGTTGCGTTTCCTGGATATATCAACGCAATCTTTTCGTCAAATTAAAATTTATGTTTTCACCAAGGAAGTTTAAAGGTGTATGGAAGCCCAATGTTATGGCCCATTCGATCAAAAAATGTCCAGCCCAGTATGAAAATAACTGTCAGAGTTGGCCCCGCCGATTTTGCGCAATAACGAAATTCCACGAAATAATTTAATGTGTTGCCTTCTTACATACTGATAATCAGTACACACTGATAAATCAGTGTGTAGTTAGGCAACACATTATACTTTTATGTGATAATATTTTGTGGTTGCAGAAGTTTTATCGATAAAAACCTTCTTATTTTAGTGATTAGTTTTTATTAAATTGTGACTATAATTTTGTGTTTATTGTTTGTTACTTATAATATCGTAACAAAATGACTAGAGGTTGTATGGTTTTGTCTTGCAAATCTAAGGGTAACATACCCGGCATTTTTTACTTTAGGTTAGTATTTCTTATATTTAAATTAGGTGCTTCTTATGAGACGTAACGTTAGGTAACCGAATAAATAATAATATATCAATTATGAATAATAGAAAATGAAAATTTCATAGGAAATAGCAGTGAGAAAAGTAAAGCAATCTTAACTATCTTTTAGATGATTTCCACAATGTTTGTGTATTTCTGTGGATTATTAAAAAGAAATAAGATTTACATTTAGGTACTTTTATTTCATTTAATAATTTAGTACATTCTTTTAAAGGATCAAAATTATTAATTACTAGGCAGACCAGGCAAATTTTAATATATACAGGTCCCTCTAATTGAATAAAAGAAAGTACAATTTTATGTTAAAGTTCCTTTTTGCTTTTTTCGTATTCATTTAAAAAGAAATTAGATTTGTGGGTTTCTTAAACTTACATTATCAACTTTTTAAGCTCGACATACTGTAGGCACATAATATTTAACGAATTAACGGTTACTGTTAAAATGGATACCTAGGTACCAAAGGTTACTAAACATTTTTAACCACTGTTATTCTATCTCATTAATGTTTGTTATGAGTGAAAAGTATATGCCTAAAAGGCATTTATAAAAATTTTCACTTTTTAATGTACAACCACAATCTTAGGGTTAAATTAAACTCATTTACACTATCTTGCCCTTCTTTTGTAACAAAATTGGTGATAAGTACATGAAACTATCATACAATGTTTGAAATTTATTTTTAGAAAAATCGTGTTTTTATTTACTTACAAAGATTTTTGGTAAAAATACAAAACTCCCAAAAATATAGAAGGCTGTAAAGTGGCGCCATTGATTCTTTCCATATTATATCAGATGATATAAAATCCAATATTACACAATAATTTTAAATATTCTATTGTAGTATCGTTTAATAAGCAACAATTTTGAGCAAAAAAATTAAAAAAAAAAAACAAAAAAAAAACAGTGAATGCTTGAATTTGACATTTGATAATGTCAACTTTATAGATAGTAACAAAGAATTATGGAAGTCCGGCTCTGACCTACTATTTATTGCGCAAACTCCGCGGGGCCAATTCCCCTATCCCGCTATTTCACCTGGACAGTTTTGTTCTACAGTATTGGGCTTCCATACACCTTTAAACTTCCTTGGTTTTCACCAGTAAACAAAAGTCTTGAAATCTGTTTCCAAAGCAAATAATTAATTATTTTGTAGATATACAAAGCAGGTTAAAACTACGTTATATTTTCAAAACATAAATTTCAACAGTACAGTGTGAAATAAAATATAAACTTTGACAGTATCAGTGAGATGTTTGCGAACGAGACGACGAAGGAGCTGAGCTTAGAATTTCGAAACGAATTTTCCAGACATAACGGGGAAAAATCTATTCAACCATGTGTCAAAAAGTGACGTTTGCTTTTAAGCTGGCGTTAAACAATTTATTAATTCAAATAAGTTTTAAAAAGGCCGTGATCTGCAGCTTAGATTTTTATTGAGGCATAGTGTGATGTGATTTAAAAAATAGATGATATCTTTCAGTGTGCCTTATATTGTTTTTGCCTAGTTGATGTTAGTGGAGGGTTACTTGATTTTTCATGTTTCGAAAAGTTTTTGCCCAAAGTTATAAAAAAAAAAAATAGAAATTTCGTACTTTTATTTGTACAATCTATAAAACAATCCTTTTTTTTATCATTTTCAATAAATTCGATTATCATTATTGATTTAAAACCTTGAGTGTAACAATGACAGATATTTTATTTGGGTATTAAACAATAAATGTTGGTATAATTGCTGTAGAAAATCAATGAAAATAATCATATATGGCATAAATGAGAAAAAAGTAATTATTTCATAGAATCCCAAAAAAAAAAAAACTGTTTCTATTCTTTT
>JAHBCN010013967.1:0-10000 GCA_019359885.1 Listronotus oregonensis
TGCAAGACTTTTGCACTTTTGTCATTTTTTTTTTTAAATTATAATATTCAATTTTTAATTCAAATACAGAGGTTTTCATTGCATGACAAAAATTGTCGAGAACTGCCTAAAAGGCGATTATTTTTGAGTAACAGTTTTTTAATAAAATAATAATAAAGATCACTTGTTTTTTAATAAAAATCTAAAAACGATAACTAGTAGATTTAGTAAATTTTTTAAAAATTGATTGTGACTCAATGGTCGACAAAGCCTCGATATCTCCAAACCGTTTACACAGAGAAATACTAAGAATACAAAAGTTATAGAAGTGAAAATTACTTACCTATTCCTTGAAAATTTTATTTTCTAGTGATGCCATTACGGATCAAAAATTTCCAAAATCCAGGAAAAATTTTATTTTTGTGCCACTGTAAGAAGTGGCATCATTAGATTGCCTTTAAATAAATATAAATGTAAAAGTGATGGTTTAATAAAAATATTTTGTCATTTTATATAGGAATATTTTTTATGAATGGATTTTAAATTTCACTTGGTTTGAGGAAAAGTCAAAACAATGCCAAAAGTATAATAGACGTCATTTTTGTCAAAACCGAAAATGATAAAAACCATCTACATCGACATTGATATATGGAAGTTCAAAATTTCCAATAATATACAGGGAAGGATTTTTTTAAAAATTTTTGCTATAAATTTTCTATTTAGGTAAAAGCCAAAATGAGGAAGTTTTCTTGAGGGAGGAATTTTTGGAAAATTTGAAATAGAGTAATTTTAATTTTCGCCTTTTTTCTATAATTTACTAAAATACTGTTTTTACCATTATGAACGTTTCGAATATTGATCTTTGTCGCACATCGACCACCTTGTATTGCAGAATGTTTATAAAGTATTTGTTAAACTTTTGAGGCAAATGTTTCAATTAATTTGAAATAGAAAGTTTATTTGAACTGAAAAGCTTTCTAAATACCTTTTTTAATTTGAAACCAATGTTACATATCAGAATTTTCATGAAAATTTCACATCGGTTGAAATTAAAATTTTTTTTTTCTGCCCTCAGAGCACCAGATTGTAATTTTATATGCTTCTTTAAAGAAAATTTAAATAATTCCTATCACTAAAAAAGGTATAAATAAATAAACCCACATTTAAAATATCCTTTTTAATCAAAAATTTAAATGTAATGTAAGGTTAAAATTGGTATATTTTAAAATTTTAAAGCAAAAAAATAGTCTCCATCTTTATTTATTTATATTAAAAATATATTATTTTATCAAAGATTGCTTTATTTAAATTATTACTACCAAAAAGCAAGACAAGCAAGACCAAGACAAGACCTTTGGTTTGAAGACCAAGACCAAGACCAATTGCGACCAAGACTAGCCCGGTCTTGGTCTTGGTCTTGCTTTGCTCATCACTTGTTCCAGGAATAAGCCATACCCAGAAATGTACATGATATGGGGAAGGGTAGCTCTTCTTGCAGAAAATAGTGAGTATTAATACTAACTTCTGTATATTATTTTTTTATACTCTATTTTGCTTATCTAAAAAGCAATACCTTGTAACATATTTACTTGTGCATAGCATAACTAACAGGTAGCATGATCTTTCCTTGGCGGCGACATTTGATATTTTTAAGGACAATACACGAAAGAATGGATTAAAATTCAAATAAAGCAGACAGATTATATCTTGGCAAAACGTTGGCTGAACTTCCGCAAGAAAAATGACTGTACTTTCCCATCAATTTATAAAAGAGTGCTACTTTTTGTTATTTATGCTGTGATACCAGTATGATACCAATATGTTGTGGTTACCTAGAAAAAATTTGGTAAAAGTACGCCTCAGCGGGTTTAAATTCAACTTTCAAAAACGCGCGTATTTTTAACCATTTTTATTATTATTAGTGCATTTTTTTGTAGTAATAATACCAGAATTTTGATTTCTATAGTGTACCAATAAAAAATAGCATAAAGTTATCGTGGATCCTGCTCATATTATTTTTTCTTTTGTCTGCTCCATCACATGAAAGACGTTTCTTTTTACCAAAATTATTTTTATTTATTTTTAACTTTTTTTTTTCAGATGATGTGAAAAAAAATCAAATTGATTAAATTTCAAAACGCCTACCATAGAGCCAAACTTTGAAAAACTAAACTGGAGGTAAAGACAGTCATCTTTGAAAATGTTTTCAATCTTACCGATAAGAATAAGCTCGATGAACAACATGATTAACCAGGATTTATGTCAGGCAATGGGGCCTCAAAATTAATAAGTTGCTGAAAATTTTTGCACCCAAAAATTTTTTGTTTCTAGTGAGGGAACTTCCAGAAGAACTGACGGGAGTGTTTACATTCTTCATTTGAAAAATAAAACCAAAATTGAAAATAACTACTTTATATATGTATGGAAAAGTACTGATTCTGGTGGACGGTATATGCACATTTAATGGTGAGTTCTAGTGAAAAAGTGTTACCAAAATCCCATTTAATGGGTAAACAATTGGAAAAAAAAATGTTTACAGTGACTGGGTTTATTAAGAAGAACTTGCAGCTTTTTTCTTCCTGCGGCTTTCCCCGCTGATAATTTTTGCTTTTGTTGTCGGATGCAGCGTCCTATGGTTAAGGGGACAAAATTTAAAAATATTTTTAACAATTAAAACATGTAACAGCTTACAATGGCCTAAACAGGGGTTGGAGGAGAAAAAAATTTCCATTGTCAAACTTTAATTTCCAGGGAAAAAATATTTTTTAAAGGGTCCTATACGAAACAGTTTTTTAAAGAAAGACTGCCAAACACTTCTCTTCACCACAACCTTTTAACCATATGGGGTACTTGGCTAGAAGCTGCAATTTTTTACAGACAATTTTTCTCAGGAAAAGAAATAATTTATTTTTTGGAGATAATTTTTTCAACCCAAAACCAAAGAAATAGCAAAAAATTGCAGTTTAAAAAATTTGTTTCTAAAAAGCAAAGGTTTTTTTTTTTAAACTCAATTTGAGGATTTTTTTTAAAACAGAAAGCAAAATAATAAAATCTAAACAGCTTTAGAAATGTCAGGGGAAATTTAAAAAATTTTGAAAAATTTTTAAAACCCTTTATTAAAAATAAGGGGTTTCCTTTTTCTCAAAATAGGATTTTTTTAAAGGGGAAATTTTATGATTGATAGATTTAGACAAATCCCGGGTAGCTTAAAATCGCCCCTTTTCCATTATGGGTATTTTTTTTTATTCTGAAGGAGGAAACAAAAGATCTTTTTAATTGTATATTTTTTTACAAGCAATTTTTTTTCTGTTAAAGGGGGTTTTTTTATAATTCCCCCTTAAAATTTTTTTTTTATAAAAAAATATTTAAAGTTAGGTTTTTCAGAAGATTTTCTGAAAAGAAAAAAATATGGAAAATTAAAAACCTAATTCTTTTAAAGGGGGTTTTTTTAAAATTTGGCACTTTTTTAAAATTTTTTTCCGTTTTCTAGTTAGCCAGGGGTACAACCCAAAATTATTCTGTCAAATTTTATATTTTTTTTTTTCAAAAACCCTGGCTAAGGGTTTTTTCCCTTTCCCAACTTTTTTTTTCCTGGCTAATATGGCTTATAAGAACAAATTTTTTTTTTTAAATAACTTGCAACCTTACCCAACAAAAAAGTTATATATATTTAAAAGAGGAAGTTTTGGAATTTGAATTTTCAATTTAAAGGGGTTTTCCCAAAAAAAATTTATAGTGATTTGTTAATTTTCCGTTATCATTTTTTTCTATCTTACACCTGAAAATCTTTATAAAAAAACCTGCAACTTTATAAAACTATTTTTTTTTTATCTATAAAAATAAAGATTTTAAAGGGGGCGCAATTATAGGGAAAACCCAAAAAAACGGGAAAAAAAATTAGCAGTTGTAAAAAAAAAAAATTAAAGATGCAAAAAAACCCCCTATTAAACATATTTTTATAAAGGGAAAAAAATACTTTCCACGTCAACTGACGTAATGGGGGGTATTTTAAGTTTAGTCATTTTTTTTTGCATATTTTCATTAAATTCATGCATTTATGCGCATATTTCATTCATATTTAATGCATATTTGCCCTTTTCTCTAGCCGGAATACTTTTTTTGCTTTGGCGACCATGCGTGCACTATGTTTTTTGAAGAGTGTTTTCTTAAATTTGGCCAGCCGGGAGAAGTTTTTAAAAATTTATTTATAATTTATGGAATTAGAATACTAAAAAAACTGCAAAAAATACTGCTAAAAATGTGAATAAATAAATCGAAGTTTCCCCTGCGCCGCCCCCGTGGTTAAAATAATAATTTTAAAAACACTGAAAGATATTATTATTAAAAGCAATTTGTATAACAAAACTGACTATCTGAAATGGTTCGAGAGATAAAAAAAAACCTATATCCCCCCCTTTTGAATCGCCATATAGTGACCTTATGACGCATTTGCGGACCTATGTTGATATAAACTTTTCTTCATAATTTAACAAGTAGAATCACCCCTAGAATTATTCGAACGGTATTTCCGGACAACTTGTATGGTAAATAACTAGTCAAGTATTATTTTGATAAAAAGTCAGCAAAACATTTTCCAAAAGAATATTGTGACTCATCAATTTTTATTTTTGCAAACTCATGCCTGTAATATTCTTAAATATATCTTAAAAGGGATCCATTTTTGGGGCCCTGTACCTTTTTTTTCTGTTTTTTTATTTCCTTAAAATTTACATTTCCCCTTTTGGGGTGGGTTTCGCCTTTTTTATACCTTTAAAAATTTTTTTATTTTATCTCTTTATCACTTTTCTGTTTCTTGTAATATTGCTTCTATCGACGTGACAGAAATACAATTGGAGTTTTGCAAATTTGTTTTTGCGTTTTCTTATTTACAAGATACAGGGTGTTGCAAAATTTAAAAAAAAATCGTATTGGTGTAATAAGTTTTAAACGACAATGGAACATAGTTTTAGCCAGTGAATAATTTTATAGTGCTTTAGTAAAAGTACGTGCCCTTTGGGTAAGTTTAAACTTTAAAAAGAAATGTGATGTCAAATATTTTTTATCATTTTCAAATTTAGTTTTTTGTTTTAAATAAAATGTGTCCCTTGAATTTTTCTTTGTATCTTCCGTCATTATCCTGTAATTAAGCTATTATGTAGAAATATGAAGAAAATGTAAAAAACACAAGCGGTATCGGGTATATTTTGACACATTTTCAAAAACTTGTCTCATGGATATTTAAAAAGGACCCTTAGATGTTTGAAATGAAATACTACTAATTAATTAACAATAAATGTTCTTTCTCAATAAAAATAGGCAAATTTTAGCTTTGAACTTTAAAGTTCAAGAAATAAGGGGGGTTTTGGGCCCCCCCGATCCCAGGAAGTTTTAAGTTAACCAAAAAAATAAAGCTAATACACTTCGATATTAGGGAGAAGCTTCGCCATTTATGGTTTTACATCAATAGCGGACGCAACACTAATACAGATTCTCTCCGACTCTAAATCGGTTCTTCATGCTATTAACAACTCAAACTGTAATCATTCCATTATAGCTAATATTTTACACATAATAAGCTCTATACCTGGAAAACAGGAGAGTTATTTTTATGGTAAAAGGCCACTCTGGTCTGGAGGGCAATGACCAAGTCGATCACGCTGCAAAAGGTGTTATTTTGGAAGGCAGATAAATAATTGTACCCAAGCCTCAGACATATTTTCTACCGAGGAGGGGTTCTTTAGGAATGGAAAAACAGCTACAAATTATAGCAGCAATAATCCTAACCACTACACATCTGTTAATAAGGATCTTCAAAAAACCCGCCCTTGTTTAGGCTAATTTACCTTGTCATATTTTCAATCGTACTTTGATTTTTAGTAAACCATGGTATTTTGAAAACACCTCTATCAACTTAAATTAGAGGATTCACCTAACTGTAAATGTGACGCTCATCAGACGATCTAAATCCAGATTATTTGTTTGCAAGCCGAATACTCAGGCTACAGAATTTCTTTTAAAAGAACTTTGCAAATATAATTCCTTCCATTAAAGTTTCATCAACCCCAAAAAAACCCCATTGAAAAAATATTTCTAAATTTCCTTAAACTTACTAAAAAAAAATTGAACTTCTTTGTACACATATTCAATCCTTTCCGTGGTCTTCATTGTGTCGTCAATGTTAAGTCGCCCTGATGACCCCAGTGGCGTGAAATAGGTGTCCTTGTCTTTTAATGTTTGTTTCCCTTAAATATATCATTATTTATATAAAATTAAGAAAAAGATTTATAAATAATCCATATAATTATGGCTAAATGGGCAGAGCCCGAGGCCACAAACAAAACAAAAAAAATGTTCTTTTTATCTACAAACTTAGTAATTACTAATTAACAATTATAAATTATTTAGACAAATAAAAATATTACAAAAGATGCAAAAATGTTGTCTTCAGCTGCAATACATTTTCCAATGTGTTTCCTTATGGATTGATTACCTCACTCGTTCAAAAATACCAGACATTTCCCAAAATTGCCGTTTTTAACTGACCTCATAAATAATATTCCAAAAGATTATAGCCTAGCATCCTTTTTAAAATGCCCATGTGACCATTTTTTTTTCAAAATGAATTAAAACATAACCGATGTTGCTTGTGTTTTTTACATATTTTTCATGTTTTTAAATTTTCCTCTGTACGGATTGGCTTAATTGATATTTACAATACAGGGTGGTCCGATTTATAATCGGGAGACTCTAGCAGCGTATTAAGTACTTAAAAATATTAGGAAAATACATTTAAACCTATATGGAAAAATGCATAGTTTCGGCTGTAGAGGGCGTTAAAGTCTTTAAAAAAATAATGTTTTTTTCGATTTTTTTAAAAACCTCTGAAAATATCACTTTCATATTTTTACCATATCATCATCACCTCAAGGCAAATGTATAGCACCGATTAAGGATTTTCTGTTAAAGCAGTGGCGTTCATGAGGGCGATTTAAATATTTTAACAAATTAAAAATATGGTGCGCCACTGTGTTTTTAAAATATTAATTGCATACTCCGATGCGCTGAACCAAATTGAACAAATGTTACCTCTTAACACTTTTCGTAACCATTAGTCGTTTAGGAGATAAATGGCATTTAGGAATAGCATCAAATATGAACAAACGCAATTATAAAAAGACTTACCAAGTTCACACAAATAAGAAATGAAGCTTTTAAAATAAAATACAACACACAATAATAATTACAAATTGTACATCTTTCGCGTATGGGACTGAGTTGTCAAGTTGTGGGTATTTTTTGTTCAAAATGCCAAACTTATTCACAAATGCTGAATATGCCGATATTCACTTAATTTATGGTTTTTGCAACGGAAACTTGGAAGAAGCTTCCAGGGAGTGCGCAAGACGATTTCCAAATAGAAGACGCCCAGACGCTCAAGTGTTTGTTAACATGCATCGTTGTTTCCGAGAATATGGATTGTAGAAGAACCGAAGACACGTTATTGAAAGAGATGAGAGAAACCGAGAAGAGATTTTAAATGTTTTCAATGAAAATAATCGTCTAAGTAGTCGAAATGCTGTTAGACAGTTAGGTACGCGCAAGGTAGTTGTTTAAAAAACTAAAATTTTGCGTACACTTCATCAAGTCAGAAGAAACCTTATTTCTTACCCAGCAGACAAAGGGAACAATTTCAAGAGCCATACGCTTAAAAATTGGCATCAAATCAGACAGCGGTTAATTTAGTGCGTCGAAATCCAAAAAAAAAAAAGCTATCGGAACATTTTAAAATTTATAGATAATTATTAAAATTGATATTGTTTTTATTTATTTTAAGCAGGTGCACCTTATAATTATTATAATGCATTGTTTTCTGTTGTTTAATTGTATTAATTTTTATTTTCTATTAAAATTTTTTTAACAACTTTCAAAATTTTTTAATATTCCTAAATGGCTAATGGTAGCAAAAAGTGTCAAGACGTTTTTGTGCAATTTTTTCAGCGCATCGGGTATCAATTAAAACTTTTAAAAAAAATGGCGTACCCATATTTAATTTGTTAAAATATTTAATCGCGTCCGGATTTTAACAGAAAATCCTTAATCAGTGCTATCGTAATATGGTAAAAATATGAAAGTGATAACTAAAGAGGTTTTTGAAAAAATCGAAAAAAAACATTATTTTTGAAAGACTTTAACGCCCCCTACAGTCGAAACTATGCATTTTTCGATATGGTTTTTTAAATGTATTATATATAAAAGTCTCCCTTAAAATCGGACCACCCTTAGCCTCACCCAAATAGAAAAAATGGGCCAATCTTACCCAGTATGCTCTTTTAAATACTATATTTAGTATGCGCTAATTATTTATTGATAGAGTTTGCAGGATTGCTTTGGTTAATTAAATAGAAGTAAAAAATTATCCACCTCCAAATAATTATACTCCGTATCTACCTTATCGATACATGTATACTCTAAATAACCTTTCGAAATCTTAAACTTGGCAAACTAAATACGACTGTTCTAAAACTAATTTTTTTTTAACAAAAGCTCAAGTCAAGCGTAGGCTTTTGTCGCTCATCTTTCTTTCTGATGCTGTGATAATTAACATATATAATTTTAAACTTACTTCTAAAAATAATTTTTTTTAAATTTTCAAAATGTTTCCTGACCTTTAATAGGTATAGTCGTCATTTTCGTTTTTGAATTATAATAATGATTTATTTTAACAAACAAGGGGCTTTAAAATATTTAAAGTTAATTACTCTTTCTTACCTAGCTTATCTAAGTGGATTTGAACCTACCGCGATCGAGCTTAGCTAGCTCCCATCTCATAATTAGTAGGTATAAGAATCCAAGCAAAATTTTTCTTTCCAAAATAATTCTCCGGTCACTGGTCTTTTAGACTATTGACTTTATTTGACTGAATCATTTCACTTATACACTTGTTAAAAAAATATTTACTTTTTAATAAAACTGCAAAAAAAAGTTTTAACAATAAATTTTGAAAAAATTTTCCGAAATGCCTCTTAATGGTAATTTTTTTAGTTTTTTTTATGAAATATAAAATTATAACTTTTTGGAAGTAAGTAAAAGTTTTTGTTTGTAACCAACAGTTCAAGTATTTTTTTTTTGTTTTATCATTGATAAAAAAAAAAAATTTTATGTATACCAAAAAAACATAAGTTTAAATACACTAAGTCGCGAAAAATTACAATTTTTAAAATATTTAAATCTGTATTTAAAATTAGGTATAGTCTGTCTTAAAGTATACCGTGTTAGCTCTTGCCTTTATTTATGGATTATACCTGCCGATAGCAATAAAACTGCGGATCGGTAGGTATTAAAGGACAAAACATTAGGGACGGACTTTAATTATATAAAGATTTATAATTTATTGTTTATTTAGGTAATTATATAAATTACAGTAGTATAAATTACATTAAGAAATTAAATATATGCAAAGTTTTAATAAATTTATAACTGCATTATCTATACATAATTACATTTTTAATCTAAATATCTAAATCTAATTCTGTTTCACTATCAGAGTCATTATTGAGATTAATTACAATAGGATTTATGTTGTCTTGGATAGAAATGAAAAAGTCCTCAATTTTTATAATGTGCTGTAGTGAATTTTTCCAGCTCTCAACTGGTATGATAGTAATTACATTTTTTATCAAATTTATAACACTGGGACTTAAAGTAGGTGTAACATTTTCTGCTCTGATACGGAGAAAGCCGTAAGACAGTATGCCCAGCCTGTTCAGCCAAATTATCACATACATATTGTTTTTTAATTGCATATGAATTTAGGACTTCCAAGTTGCGTTTTTTGTAACTGAATTCAAAATAAATATCATTTTCTAACAAATATCCCTCGATTTCAGTTTTTAAACTTGATAAAGCTGGTGCTTTGTGTAGCAGACGGCTGTGGTAGCTTGCGTGTTCCATGACAATAACACTGTTAGAATATTTTTTAAAAGATAATTTTAAAACCCAGTTTTCAAAAAGTTTTGCACTT
>JAHBCN010013967.1:12500-23575 GCA_019359885.1 Listronotus oregonensis
TTTCTTTTACATGTATTCTTTTTTTTTATTATTAACTTAATGTTAATTTAATAATGAAAAATAAATCTAAGTTGTCCATCTTTTTAAAGTCAAGTAGTTTTATTTAAATAATATGAATAAACTGTGAAAATAAGAGTTAATGTGACTTAAATTTTTTCCTATTTTTTAAATTGACTAAAATCCAAAGGTATAATAAAATTATTAACGGATCTTTAAAAACCCCAAAAAAGTAAAAGGGAACAGGGCCCAAAATAGTTCTTACGAGGTTTTTTTGTGGAAAGATGGATTCAAATGCGGTTTCTTGCATTCGAATTGTATAAACATATAAAAACTTTTAAAACAAATTTAATTAATGGGAAAAAATAACTGCATTTTTGCATTAGAAAAATGCATTTTCAAATATCTTAAAGTTTGCAACTATAAAAAAAATTTTAATGGTAAAAAATGATGCAAATGGGTGAATTTGTTCTCGGGGTTTCGGGTCTTGAACACTCTATGATATTGACAAGGGGGCCCGGGGGACCCGGTGGGGTAAAGGGTGGTGTAAACGGGGTCTTCTAAAATTTTCCTATCCTGCCAAAGCCTCCAATGTTAAAACTCCACTGAACCCCTTTACATATTCTTAGCCCCCCAATCTCATAGTCAACGTGGCCTTTAAAAATCCCCGTAACAAATTCTTATTTTTATTTTTTACCTACCTGAAAATTTTTTTAATTCGACCAAAATTAATTTAAAAATGATTTTTTTAAAGCAGAAATGCAGGTTTTCTTTTCCCAAAAATAAAAAGCAATGCAAAAAACCGCATTTTAAAACCATCTTACTGCACAAAAAACCCTCGTTTTTGACATAATTTTTTTTACCCAAATCTACAAATTAAATTATTGACAAACAAAAGACTCAAAACTAAAAGATACAAAAATTATCCAAAAAAGGGTTAATAACGGTTAAATTCAATTACTTGAAAAAATGATAAATGGTAAATTTCCTAACTGTGATGGAACCTTCCGAAAATCTTCCCAACGATATTCGAATATAAAAAGTTTGAATGTTCAATATTTCTTTTGGGTATTCGAAAATTTTTATTTTAAACAGCTAGGGTATATTACCGCTACTTATCAGATGATAGTTCATTCAATTCGCGGTTCATTCATATCAAGAATAAATTTTCCACAAAATGTCGACTTTTTGGCGGCCACTGTACCACTATTCTATACACCACACCAATAATTACGAATTAAACGAAAACAAAACTTCCGCCGCACCACCAATAACAGCAAAACAAATTTAAAACGTACAAGAATACGTATGCGAACACAACCATCAACCCAATAATGTCGACTGAAATTTAAAAAGCCAAACAAAATAATTCATTTTCATTTTCCCACATCTGATTTACCCCAAATAATTCGTTTTTTCAAAGAAACCCTTTCATTTCGGGGTAAATCGACTGTTCGGTCGGCCAATATATCGATAACGACTGACGTTGATCGGTCAATGTTTCTTTTGAATGATTTCCCGAATATGAAGATTTTCCCGGGAAACGAATATTCGAATATTAAAATTCCAATATGCCCATCGCTATTCCTAACCTTAAAAAAATATTTTTGACATTTAAAATATATTTTAAAATGCCCGGCCTTCCCGTAACATTTCTGGGGTATTTTATTAAATTTTGTCAACCTCTGAATGGAACCCCAACTTTTTTGATCCGTGGTTTAAAACATTAATGAAGACCCTGTATATATATATATATATATATATATATATATATTTTTATATATATATATATATATATATATATATATATATATATATATATATATATATATATATATATATATATATATATATATATAACTTGTGTCTTTCATGATATCGAAATTAAAGTACCTCGCAATTTTTTTTTGTAGAAAACGGGCTTCGGCAAATTGTTTTCAAACTTTGCATACTGATAGTTCTTAACACGCCCCCTCTCCCAAAATCACCCTGAAAAGTCACTGGGTATTTTTCTTATGGAAAATGGGTTTTGGCCCTTTGTTTTTAAACTTTGTCTAGTGTTAGTTCTCAACACGCTGATCAGAAATCTTTACGGGCACAAAACCCAAAAACCCCCCAACCCCCTAAAATCACCCTTAAAGGTCACTGGGGATGATTTTATCTGTGCTTCGGTCAATAGCTCTGCGGAATTTTTTGACAGTGTTGTCGAATTTTAGCCATTAAAATAGTTACAGTGCTACAGCCTGACATCTCCTGTACCTGGATCTTCTTACTCCCCCCCGACTCCAGATTCTTTACTGTTGACTATTTTATTATGAATTCCATTTCATGGCCAGCTGTATGGCCACGTGTTACTCTCCAACCCTAATAATTGGATATCCACTTACATAACCCCCCTCCCTTTAAGGCCTTGTCATATGACGTGCCTGCTTACGGATTTTAAACAGTT
The DNA here is from genome assembly GCA_019359885.1 of Listronotus oregonensis. Classification (NCBI taxonomy): domain Eukaryota; kingdom Metazoa; phylum Arthropoda; class Insecta; order Coleoptera; family Curculionidae; genus Listronotus; species Listronotus oregonensis. The sequence continues at coordinate 14,947 of JAHBCN010013967.1, forward strand.
TATAGCGAATTTCTCTCCATGATAGAGTAACGGAATACTATCCAATACCCTTCAACCTCCCCTCGCAATCAACCTAACAACCCCTAACATTCCACAGATGGCCATGAAATTGGATTCCGCGGCAAATTCCAGACTTTAGTAGTTGGTGAGATTGGAGACTGTTGTCGGGGGAGGTATTGGAAGGGGGGTTACATACCCCGGAAGAAAGCCAGGGTTGTCAGGCTGATCAAACTATCGGTCAAAATCATCCCCAGTGACATTTGAAAGTGATTTTGGGGGGTTGGGGGTTTTGGGTTTTGTGACAGTAAAGACTTTTGATGATTGACCCATTTTCCATAAGAGAATTGTGGAGTCCTTTGCAGGTTTAAAAAATAAAGCTGCATATTTATCAAGTAACAATACTTTATTTACCTATTGAGTAAACCGGCAATGAGGTGTACTTTGGATTTTTTAATTTGATACCCTGTAGTTTTTCTCGGTAGGTCTAAAATCTGTAAATTTAATTTTGCTCACAGCGTAAAGAATTAAAATACAAATAGTCCATTGAAAACTACGGTAAAAGGTCGGGAAACGCTGGACTTGACGAGACCACTTGTCCCTTATGTATTTTGGGGCGCTGATTACGAAAATGGGGGTAAGAACTTGCAGCAATGGTCAGAACATCCTCAAAATTGCAAAAAACGCCCCTAAATAGGAGCGGGTGTCGAGGCTGGAAAATTTGTGTGACACCCCCACATGCGAGAAACACCCCTCCCAAGGGGTGGGTTTTGGAAAAAATTGACGTTTCGCAAACTAAGTCATCTTATATGTTTTTTGGGTCGCTGATTTAGAACATCAGGGTGTCGAGACTGGAAAATTTGTGTTACACCCCCCACATGCAAGAAACACCTCTTCCAAGGGGTGGGTTTTGGAAAAAATTGACGTTTCGCAAACTAAGCCATCTTATATGTTTTTTGGGTCGCTGATTTCGAAAATCGGGTGTCGAGACTGGAAAATTTGTGTTACCCCCCTCACATGCAAGAAACACCTCTTCCCAAGGGTGGGTTTTGTTGAAAAATGAAATATAAAATTCAAAATCTAAAAATGAAATATATTTTTACTAATATATATGAAATATGACAAGTATAAAACTTTTCACAAAATATCACTATTCAGTTGTATTCAAATCTAGTCTTGGTATTTTGCATGCAGAAGTAATTTCTTCATCGTTGTCAAATTCTGTTGTTGTTTCGTCCTAATCAACTTCAGAATTTATCTGTGAATCGCAAAAATCACTAGTATCCCATTGATTTTCAGTTTCCTGAATCAATATTTCAGGGTCTAAAGTTCGCTCTTTTTCGACAGTTCTCGCCTTTACATTCTTTGCAGAATTGGGTGCAGCCAATCCCACTTTTGCAATTTTTCCAAAACCCACTCCTTGGGAGGGTGTTTCTCGCATGTGGGGGGTGTACCACAAATTTTTCTGAGTCTCCGACAAAAACATATAAAATCGCTAAGTTTGCGAAATGTCCATTTTTTCCAAAACCCATCCCTATTTAGGGGCGTTTTTTGCAGTTTTAGGGGTGTTCCGACCATTGCTGCAAGTTCTAAGCCCCCTTTTCGTAATCAGCGCCACAAACTACATAAGGGACAAGTGGTCTCGTCAAGTCCAGCGTTTCCCGACCTTTTACCGTAGTTTTCAATGGACTAAAATGGTAATTCGTTTGGTAAGCAAGTTGATGACTACTGGCGCGTGGTTGTTTTCAGAATATTATCTAGAGCAAAAATAAACGATTAAAATTTATTTTATGTCAAACCCTTCTTGGTTTCTTGGGTTTAAAAAATTAAAAATAATAAAAACTTTTTTTAAGAACTGAACATGGTCAGTCAAAGGGAAATCTAAAAGCTCAAAAGGTACTCAACTTAACCCAATTAAAAAAAGCTTATGTTTTCTATTGCCAAACTGGGAAAAATTAAAAGGGAAAATTTTCATCATATACCCCTTTTTATATTAACAATTTTCTTCTTAAAAACAAAGATTTAAACATTTTCGAAAAGAAAAAGGTTAATACTAAAATAAACAATAAATTATTATGAGTTTAACTATTTGAGGAAAATACGCAAAAATAGTTGATCGTTTGGGGGTGGAAAAATTAAATCTAAAGGAACAGAAAGAAATTTTTGGCGAAAAACAAATTTAGATCTCAAATAAATGGGGTACATGTTTTAACGTTTTTTGCAAAAACCCAAATAAGAGGTATTATAAGGAATAAATTTTCCCCTAAGCTGGTTAATTTTTGGGAAAAATGTTATATTTTTTTAAAATTGAAAATAAAGGGAACATTATTTTGAAACTTTTGCAATCGGTGTTATCAATAAGTTTAAACATGGATAATCCAATAAAAAACCTTTTTAAAAATAAGACTAAAAATTTTTTTCTTTTAAAATTTTAAAATTGTTTTTTTGCATAAGTCCTTATTAAAACCCGATCTGCTTATTTAATTATTTGGAAAAATCTCAATGAAAACCCAAAAAAAATAAAAAAAATTTCTGGAGGAATCGAAATTAAAGTGACTATCTTCTTTCAAGGTTTTAAAATGCCCTTTGAAACCCCAAGCGTTGGGGGATGAAAACAAAAAAACTTTATTTTCGCTTTCATTTAATTATTTTTTTCCAATCCCCTTTTTTCCAAGATCAGTTTACTTTGCTTAAACTCATTATAACCCAAAGGATCAAGGTTAAATAACTTTATCATCAGCATAATTTTGGGTTTTGCGAAAGTTTCAAACCCAAATCAAATGTTTTAAAATAAAAGCCCCCAGGATGATTTTGTGGAAAAGTTTAATTTTGAGCAGTTCGGTTCCCCGTCCCCAAAAAACTGCCGTCGCAGTAAAATACCCCCAAAGAAAAAAAGGCGGCCCGTAAGTAAAAATTTAATTAAAAAATTATATAACGGAATCAACTTTTTTTGAAAAATCGTAATATTAAGGCTTCGCCCAGTATCAACCCTTAAAAAATCAGATCAACAAATAAAAGGTTTTTGATGTTCCATCCAGGTAAAAGCCCGATTGATTGTTTGACAATAAACCACATTCAGTCACAAATGAAAACAATTGATTGTAAACAACCCTCTTTAATTTTTTGCTCAAGACAGGTAATAGACTTATCGGTCTTAAGTGTTTATTTTGAAGGATTTAATTTTGGGAATAGGGAAAATAATTGCCGTTTTCCCGGCGGCAGGAAAATAGCCCCCCCTCCAAGCGGTATTTTAAAGTGGTAATGTGGTTTATTAATATTGGAACACTTAATTTAAGCATAATTAAAAAAATGCCATCCTCTCCAGCAGCATTGGATTTCAAGTTATTTATTACATTTAAGATATCGTTCTGTGAGGGAAACGAAAATCAAAACTTGAACTGTGGGGAAAGCTGTCAGAAAATGTTTATTAATATTAGGATCATTAAAGTTTTCAGGCAGTTGATTCTTGTTTTTAAATTGTAATCCAGCAACTTTAATCGCTTCCAAAAAGTAGTAATTAAATTGACAAACCTTTAAAAAGGCTGACTTTTTCCCCCCTCACAGACGCCAGGGAAAATTGCAAGTTTTTTTAATTCTCCTTTTCTTGGTTTTTTTACGTTTATATTTTTTTGATTTTCTATTCATTTAATAGTTGCTTAAGGGTCAGTGAGCCAGGGTGCAGGCGGCCTGCTCAATCTTACAGTTCGCACAGGTATGCTGGGCAAATATGGCAATTAAATTGTTATTTATAAAATTATTTTTCCCCGATATCGGTAAACCCATAAAAATTATCCCTTATTTTTCGCATATCCGCCAAAAAAAGCATCCTCCCAAAAAAATTTAAAACATCTATAAGTGTCCTTTTGAGCAGACTGGGACGCTACCGATAATTCACAGAAAACAAGGCTATGATCTGAAAAAAAATCTTTTTGATAATACCATGATTTATCACCCTATCAGGATGTTTGAAAAAAAGGGTCTAGAAGAGTTCAGTCGTCCCCGTTCTCTAGTTGGTTCATTAATTATTTGAATCAAAATTGTAAGCACTAAAGCAGTCATCAGGGGATTAGTTAGTTGAGTAAGTTGACATTTTATCTCCCTTTAAAAAAAATACAATCAAAAAATGGAGTGATTTCTGCTAATATAAATTAAAAAAAAAGAGATTCGTTAATAGAAAATCGGGAGGACGATAACAACCCCAACAACAACGACATTCCATTGACTTTTAAAGTTACAAACAAAAGCTCTAAATTGGGCCCTTAAAGGTTACAAATGAATATTTTTTAATAATATATTTCGTATATACATTACCCCTCCACCTATACGATCAGGGGGGATCAAGGGAAAAAAATTTACCCAGGTATATCTAATACATCAGAAGAAAAATCTTCCTTTAACCCAAAAATCAGTAAGGCAAAATATCAAAATTGTTTTAACATCAGATCTCAAATCAGAAAAATGAGGCACCAAGACCACATTTAAGTTTGCCCAATTTTAAATGTTTTTATTCATATTTCCCCAAAAAAAATATATATATATATATATATATATATATATATATATATATATATATATATATATATATATATATATATATATATATATATATATATATATATATATATATATATATATATATATATATGCTAATAAAAATAAATATTATATAGGATTTTAGTTTTCTAGGCTGAAGCATTTCCTCCAAATGCGATGTATCTCTGATTCTAAGCGCTTGGTCCCCATCATTTTTCCAAAGAAAAACGGATCCATTAGTGCACCAAACGTACTTGTAACCTTTTTCTTTGCATCTGTTAGACTCTCTAAGGAGCTGATATGTGGTTTTATCTAGTTCTTCATTAATATAGATCTTCTTCTTCTTATTATCAATTCCACAGATCGTTGAGTCCAAAAAGCCCTTTTCCTTTCTCCTTTTAAGTATGTTCATTACCAAACTTTTTTGTTTTAGAGTTATTTTTACTATTGGATTTTTATTTTTTGGTCTTATTATTTTTAGGTTATCAATGGTTTCTTCTAATATCTTCCTTAATGTACTTTAGGACCTTAAGTGACTTGCTCCTAGCCGATTATCTTCATCCGTATCCTCGAACGCTCCATTTTGAGAATAGATTGTTCAGTTCTAGATACTTCAACTTTTGGCATCTTCTCCTGAAGCAGTTTAACGTCCATTTTTAATTTGACATTTTCTTTTTTAATTTCGTCATCTTCTACCCATAATTTTATTAGTTTGACGCTGTTCTTCATACGCTGTATTGATAAATTCCAAGGATTGCTTGATTTCTGAAAATTCCGTCTTGTATGAGCTAATTTCTGACATTAGTTCCAGATTACCAGACGCAGAGAATCGTTATCGTTTGGTCCATCATTAAGAATCGATCTTCTTTGATTTGCGGGCATAGAGATATAAATAATGCTATTTCCGGTTGCAGAGCCAGCATCAGCATCCAAGGATTGCCTTCTACAAAAATTGCATGTCCAGGATTTACCCTGGTCAGCCATCACTCTAAGTTCTAGTTCGCTTAATTTTGCACAGTCCGGGTGGTACAATTTTTGACATGAGCAGCATTGAACCCTCATAACACTCTTGGTGACGTTTTTCTTGCAAATCCCACAAGGCCAAACCTTCTTATTTCCCATCGCAGCAGTTCCTCGGAGACCAAAATTTGGGCCAGGTACAAAAGAGTCACAACGGCAACCGCGCCGATTTCTGCAGCGGAGCCTTCCTACCGGTCTAGCCGAACGTACTGCCGCTCAGGGTCCAAAGGTCAGGATACAACAACCAGAACAACAGTAAATACGTGATTTAGATGATTGTAAAAAGTTTCACAACTCACCAAATAATCATGGGTTCTCCTGGAAATATATTCTAGATGAAATAGAGAATTTAAAGTTCGATTCTCAACTAAAAACCACAGAATTTTGAAGGACGAAAATATAAACAAACAGTTTAGTTTCAAGGCAACGTTGCCAATTTGTACAAAAGTACAAACTATTTGGTCAATTATGCAACAAATCTAATTTTATCGCATAATTCAATAGCTACTGAGGATTAGTTACTTATCATTTCGTAAAAATAAAAAAAATAACAACCGTTAAGTGGTCGCGTATTATTTTGAACGATTTTGTGCTGTCATTCCGTTCAACAATATTGTTTAGTAATGGATTTGCATATTAATACGGTTACTTGCGTCCAGTGTTAAAAAAACTTCTTTTAGGACTGATGCCTGTTTTCACAAATTTCTAATAAGAGGGAAAATAGTAAAAATATATTCAATTTTAGAAAACCCTAGAATTAAAGAATGGTTTTCAGTAGTCAAAAATATGAAATCCCCAGCTAAAAAATATTTCTTGTATTTTTCTTTAACTGGATCTATGATTGAACTGGTAATAAGATAGATGTCTCTTTCTTTACTTTATAAGCTTAGTAAAGGATATCATGCTACTCTATCACAAAAATTCGTTTTATTCTTTTCTATATTACGTTTTCGCGGGTTTTCTTGGTTAGGTAGAATGGTTCTTGTTTTTTTGTCATAGTATTTTTGTCTGCTTCTATGCCATTTTTGCTTAAACTTAACATAGCTGCTGTTACTGTTTATTGTATTGTGTAAATTATACAATTTTGTTTTGGTATTGTGTTATTTGTTAATGTTAGCAACATAGATACAACATAAAATAGAAAAAAACGTGCTCCATATTACACTAAGAGTGAAAAGAAACAATTATTATACATAATGGAGAAATACAAACAAATAACTTAAAGTCACAAGTATTGTTTTAATATTGTTTGGTTAGACTATTACTCTGGTTAAATATTTTTAAAAATTTATGAAAATTGTGCCTTTATTTTAAAAATGTATACCAAAAAGATTAGGTTTACTAAATATAAGTGGTGTAATTAAAATACTATATACATGACTTTCGTTAACAATTTTTTTTAAAATGTTTTTAAGATTATTTTTATAACAATTGGAATATACCAAAAAAAGATTTAGAATAGACGTCGCAATAGTATTAAAATTGAATTTTAACTTACTTATTCGCGTCGTTTTTCTGGTATTATTCATCTGCTGTGTACACCGATCCCAATCTGACAATTCCCACACCAAGTCCTCTGATTTCCTTTTAATAAAGATCGACACTATTATCTTTCCGTTTTCATTGGCCAAAGTAATCGTTCTTGGAGATTTCAATGTTCATTATAAGGACTGGCTAGGTTTTACAAAAACTGACACACAAGGCAGAGCAGCCGAAAATTTCGAAATCGGTGACACGCTCACGAATTTTATTATGGAACTCACCTACTTTCCCAGAGTTTCCACCCATAATTCTTATCCTTAAGATCTCTGTCTTAATTTCACCACCAAACTCTACCAAGCATCAGTAACCGCTCCCCTTGGTCGCTCAGAGCATGGTTTGGTCACCGTATCATACTTCACACATTATGAGGCACTGCACGAACTTTCTAGCATTAAGGTGCGTCTAGACCGGGCGCGCCGAACAGCGCAAAACGTTTTGCAACGTTGCATTGCATTCAGTGTGGACGGGAAAGTGCGCACAAACGCGCACTAACGATCTTCTTTGCGCGTGTTCGTTGTTGTTCCGCCAGTTGTCGGTACATCAAAAGAAAACCGAGGCTTGTGCGCGTTTTGGCGCGGTAAGTTTGGACGAAGTTTCTGAAGTGAACTGTAACAAAACGTTTTTTTTTTGTTTTTACGTGCGTGTATTGATTGTATCCGATATCGTGTATTGACTGTTTTTGGTAATCGTGTATTGATTAAGGATGTCTGACGAGTGAACCCACGAAAAAATAATTAGATTAATAAATATTTATGAATCTAAGCTGGAACTGTGGGATCCAACCAATAAAAATTACCACCTAAAAAACAAAAAGTATGACGCTTGGCAAGAAATAGCTAATAGCCTAAATGTGCATGTCGATATTATCAAATCGAAAATTAAACTATCTGTTTAACGAGCAATATTCACCACAAAATTAAAAAAAAACAAACAACTAATCGCTCGGGTTTGAACACTGACGAACAACTCTTTGTTGCAGAGCGCAGCAGCCGGTTTGGACGTTTCTCGCGCAAAGACCAAGTTATGTTCGCTAACGTTGCTGCAACGTTCACAAATGCTCAGCGCAGCTTGGCGCGGTTCGGCGCGCCCGGTCTGGACGCACCTTTACAACTCGGCCGAATGGGATGGTCCAAAAGATTTTCTTGCCACCTATCCCTGGGATCCTACCTGCTTTTTTACTCACAATCCTTCCTAAATATGTAAACAAATTACCGAAACAGTTTAACTAGACATTGAGACCTAATTCCCTATATCAAAAAGAACCTCATATATTTGGATCACAACCGTGGTTTCATTAATTCTATGACAAAGCCAGACTTTCAAAAATCCAAGGCCACAAAAAGTTTCTTTAAAATCCTAGTCCCGAAAACCGACAGGTTAGCATTCAAGCAAGAATTCAGTAGAATCAAGCTTTTTCAGAAGCCAAAGACAATTTTAACAATCGAATAAGAGATAAAGTCCTCTCTTGCTGGAATGGCAGTAAATCCTTCAGGTCCTTTGCCAAAAACATCAGTAAAAACTTTTACACATTTTTTTT
>JAHBCN010013968.1:0-23566 GCA_019359885.1 Listronotus oregonensis
CTCCCAAACGACGCGACGTTTTGATCGGTCTGTCTGAAAAGTAGCCGGTGCATTGCCATTTCAAACCAGTTTTCGCAAATATCCATATTGAAAAAAAGAATTGCACTTACTGGTACATATTGTCGTCAGTTTTAATATAAATAAAAGCGTCTATATTCCTATACGTCTTTGATTTCTAAAAAGAAAATATTACTTAGAAAAAGAGCACCCTTAAACGATTTTTAATTACAAGATAAAAATGTGTAATTATAAATTATTTTTTCATGTTTTAAATATGAATGATATGTTATCACTTGCTTACGTTAGATAAAATAATAAACAAGCACCGGAAAAATTACAAAGTAATACGTAAGCATGAAAGGCGATATCTTTTAATTAGCATTTAATAAAATTTAATGAAAGGAAGCAAAAATTAACCAACTGAAAGCTTTTCATTCAGCGACACTTCAAAAGATCAAACAAAACATCGTTGTATTACATTTTTATCAGGTCGGCGATTTTCTTTTCATCTTAAAAATTTACAATTGCCTTATTTTTTTTATGTGTTCCTATTAAGGGGGAAGATACCTGTAAAATTTTGATTTTTTTTCCTAAAATGTTAGTATAACCTAAGGAGACGTCACCAAATTGTTAGAACATAATTTAAAGTATTTCTTATATTATAGAGGGTAAATTGTGACGTATATGTATATACAGGGTGTCCCAGAAGTAATGGGACACAGAGCAATAGCAGACTCCTTAGGTCGAAATAAGACAATTAACGTAAACTTGCCTTATCCCAAACTTAATAATAACTAAGATACAGGGTGTTAAACTTTTAATTTTGTTTTTGTTTTTTCGTAATAATTTCTTAACTAATGACATAGCTGTACAAAATTGGGAATTTGGGGCTTCTCTGAGGCGAAAAATTTAAGGCGCCAGCTACGGCCTACCACCCTTGTTTCAGATGGCATAACTTTTTTAAAGGTTACTATACTGACCTGTTTATTAAAAAAAAGTACTATAATTTCCTCTGCGTTAAAAATGTATACTTCATTTAGGTCCCTAGGAGCAACTGTTTTCGAGATAAACACGCTTTAAAGGACCCCGCAATTTTCCTATGAAAAATGGGTTTTGGTCAATTGTTTTCAAACTTTGCAAAATAATAGTTTTTGACACGCTGATCAAAAGACTTTTCGGGCACAAAACCCGACAACCCCTCTAACCCCCCCAAAATCACCCTCAAAAGTCTCCAAAGTCCCAGTAACCTTTAGAGCTGATTTTGGGGGGGTTGGAGGGGTTTTTGAGTTTTGTGCCCGTAAAGAGTTTTAATCAGCGTGTTGAAAACTATTACTTTCACTTTGCAAAGTTTGAAAACAATTGGCCGAAACCCATTTTTCATAGGAAAATTGCGAGGTCCTTTAAAGTGCGTTTATCTCGAAATCAGTTGCCCCTAGAGACTTAAACTTGTTTTTTAATAAAAAGTTCAGTGTGCGAAGCTCAAAAAAGTGATGCCATGTAAAACAGGTGGGGTAGGCCGTAGCTGGCGCCCTCTACTAGCAACATCAAAAGTATGGACGAATTTGAATTTCTCCCCTTAAAGAACCCCAAAATCTTCACTTTTGTACGGCTATGTCCTTTAGTAAAGAAATTATTACGAAAAAACGATAACAAAATTAAAAGTTTAACACCAGGTATCTTAGTTATTATCATTACTCTGTGTCCCAATATTTTTGGGATATGAACCTACAAATTTCTGAAAATTTATTGAAAAGATAATTTTATCGAGGCAAAAAGAATAGAAAAATTCTGCCCAAAATTAATTTCATTTTTTCCAAGTATTCTGTGCCGCGAATTTTCTTTTAAGTTCTTTTTTAGGTTCATCTAAAATTATGAAAATTAATAAACACACATAATTTTGGTTTTTTGTTTCAAATTACTACATTCCTGGAAGAATTTAGTGTACATCCGCCATTTTGAAAAATTAAAAAAATTATATTATTTTATTGTTTGAATAAATCAGATGCCAATTTTCAAAAATATATAATGACTCTTTCATTAAAAAAAATCATAAAAATCAGGCAAAATTTAAGCGTTTACAGGTATCTCCCCCCTTTAGTAATACTAAGTGACAAGGAAAGGATAACAGCTAAAGTTTATAATTTTACTTAAATAATATTTTGTAAGCATATTTATTTTCACTACAGCCTTTCAGCCTTATTTTGTTGTTTTTTAATCTGTGTTTTGGACCTATTATAGTTTAACATCTAAAAAGTTTGTTTAGTGCTGTATTTTAATGACAAAATATGCCTCGAGTGCGAAGACTTGGATATTTTCGACTTCAAGAGGATGTCAATTGTAGGCTTAGATGAGGCAAGTGTGTCAACCAGAGAACTTTTTAAGATGATCAGGCATACATCCAACCAAGCTGGGAGCACCAAAGGTCGTAGGGAATCAACAGAACGACAGGATCGCCGACTAAGAGTTTGGACTCTTAGAGATTTTTGATAGACCTCAAATACGTCAATTAATTAAAAATTTTACTAATGTTAAGGCTTCTATGATAGAACTAGAATGATTTGCGTGGAAATCTTTTGCAGCGATTGCACAAAAATCCCTCGGAAATTACAAGGCTCACAACAGAGCTGTCAAAACTTGAAGTAAATTTTACTTTTGAAATAAAAAGAAATCAATCAAGTAAACCAATTTATTTACGTTAAATAATCGCGCAAACAGGTTAAAAGATCACCCGACCTTTGCTGACTAATACATTATAGCTCTCAACTCAATTGTAAACGGCACCAAGAATGGTAAAATTACAATAATTGTTAAATACCTTTAATATTATAGGTACTTTTAAAAAAATATAAGAATATTGTTTTAATACTAGTTTAATAATTTTGGGAAAATATTTTTTATTTGTTTCTAACACCACTTAAAGATACCTGTATTTAAAATTTTATTTCACAATCATTATCTCGCCACTTTCTTCTCTTCAAGCTCTTCTACCGGCTTTATTATTTTTTTAATACGTAATTAACTTGTTTTAATTAATACTTGTAATACTTAAAGGTTTATGAATTTAGGGTACGTGCATTAGTTTAACATACGTTTGTTGTTAGAGAAAGAAGAAAAATGATGATTAATTAAAAGGGTAAAACTGCAGAAAATATTGGGTTATTTACTATTTTTGGGAGGCCATAAGATTTTAAAATATAAAATAAAAAATGCATTCGGATCAAATTAAAAAATTATATTGGACCTCCAAACCCAAAAAAAATTCAAAAAAAATTACTTTGCTAAAAATCTCAATACATACATCACAATAACAGACTTTACAGGTAAGGTACATCGTTAAATTATCAAAGTATACATTTTTTTTGTGCTAATACATTTTAGGCTATTATTTAATTTGATGTTATTAAAAAAATTCTAGTCAAGTAAAACACTTTTACTTCCAATACTTTGTTTTACTTCAAGTAAAATACTTGGGAAGTACTTCAAGAACTTTTTGAATTTACTTGGAAAAGCAAGTACATTTTAACGAGTACTTTTACTTGTACTTAAAATACTTTTAAAAAATCATAAACTTGGTACTTGTACTTAAAGTACTATTGAGAAGTACTTTGATAGCTCTGGCTGACAACTATATAAAATTGGTTGAAGAAATCCTGCTTAACTTTATTAATTTAGGCTGTAATATGAGCATAAAAGTAAACTTTCAAAAGTCATATAGATCATTTTTAATATGATTTAGATCTTACCGAAGAACAAGGAAAAAGCTTCCATCAAGTTATAAAGACAATGGAGAATAGGTATCAAGATATATTTGATGTTCATATTGCTGGGAAAATATTCCCAAGACAATTTTACCCAAGAAAAATCACTTAAAGGACAATCTGGATGTATAATGTAAAAATAAATCGATTATTCTATAAAAATGCTTTTTTTTCGGAAACTAGAGCTAGCACAAAAAATCAGTATTATTTAAGGATAGAATTACTAAAATATATTGTATATAAATACGTATTTACCTTTTTTTGCTACTTAATTAAGGCAGGTTATTCGCACCGTCAGTTTAATTACCTAATCCATTGACATTAAAAACTATTTCATTGAGATGGCACGTATTAATATTGCTACAGGAAAGATATTGTAGATAAATAAGAAAATTGTTTTTATCCGATTATGTTTATTGTACATAAATATTTCGGGTTAAGGGATCAATGACATAATAGCGATGGCAACGAACATACTGTACAGGGTGTTTAAACGATAGAGTAGAGTAAGTTTTTGCTTAATTAATTCTATTATTGGTATCAAAATTGTGTTCAATATTGGATAATACTGGATATTATACAGCGTACATTACGAAACTGGGGCAGGAAAAACTAAGACTTATTTAAAGGGAGCTCCCTATATATATGATTTATTATTTATTTTGTAATTATACACACGTTTTGCCTATAAAGAATGACCCAAAATTTTATGGTTTTATAGATATTCGGATTTAATCACTTAAATTGATATTTACGGTGTGTTGCTAAATAAGTAATGTATGCGTTATTTAAGAGAAAAAAATAACACATTTTTACATTTGACAGTGTGAAAGCCTAAAACATAGGCATTGCATTACGATACCGGTTTTTTGTTATTGGCAACATTCTCGGGTTTTTAAACATGTTTACTATTTAACACAATATAATAGTGGTTTTTAGTTGTAAAAGTGAAATAGTTATTTTAAATTTTTATCACTCAATTTTGATATTTCCACAAACTAAAGTAAAAAAGACAAAAATTCTTATAAAAATACCATTAGACTTACGGCCGAGTGATGATCACGTTGTTAAATTTAGCAATGGACGTGGCAATTTTTAAAAGTTAACAACGGTTTAGAATGTTTAACAAAATGTCAGATTTTGACGGGTTGCCTACTAAAATCATTGAATAACACTGACAATGACGTTTTGTTAAACATTCTAAACCGTTGTTAACTTTTAACAATTGCTAAATTTAACAACGCGATCATCACTCGGCCGTTAGAATTACTATTAACAGATATCTGACTGCGCCATGACTTCCGGAATAACCTGTAGATTACTAAAATCAAAAATCCAACAATTTTTTTTAGGTAATTAATCAATATTTATTAAAAAAGGGCCTTTTTTCGTTTTTTTTAATATAACAAAAGTACTGGCTATATCACTTTACTCATGAAAAACCGTTTGTAGAGAATTTAAAAACCTACAAAATGGTTTTTAAAAAATCTCGATCCGATCATTTTTCACCGAGAAAAGCCGGAAAAACGCTTAAAACAGACCTTTTTTTTAAATCGTATCTCCGTTAATTTTCGATATTATGGGCTGATTTTTTGGGACATGATAGTCAATAACTTATACTTTAAGCTGCCGAAAGATGAAAATTGTCGCATTATAGTTTTTATTCAATCGCACTATAAACAAATTAGGCCCTTATCTTTGCAAGTGCCGTGAATATTAGGCAAATGGTCCGATTTTAATTTTTAAAACGGCTTTTTAAAGTTAGGATTAAAAGCTACAAATTGTATATCTCAGATTTTCATATAGGTTTGGAGAACATTGTTAAAAATGCTTGTGAACCTAGGGCTTCGAGCGAAAATTCGCAATACGCAGCCCGTCTCTCGCTTCTCGTTCGCTGCTGGGTGCCCCCTCCAGGGTCAACTCAGTACGTCCCGGTCGCGAATTTTCGCTCGACGCGCTGGATTCACAAGCATTTTTATCAATGTTCTCCAAACTTATATGAAAATGTAAGATCTACAATTTTCAAATTCAAATCGGCCCATTTGCCTAATATTCACGGCACTTGCAAGATAAGGGCCTAACTTTTTTATAATGCGATTGAATAAAAACTATTAATGCGACAATTTTATGCATATGTTATTGACTATCATTTCCCAAAAAATCAGCCCTTAATATTAAAAATTAACGGAGATACGAACTTTTGAAAAAAGGTCTGTTTTAAGCGTTTTTCCGGCTTTCTTCGGTGAAAAATGGTCGAATCGGGATTTTTCAAAAACCATTTTGTATGTTTTTAAATTCTCTACAAACGGTTTTTGATGAGTAAATTAATATAGCCAGTACTTTTTGGTTTATTAACAAAAAAAAAAAAAGGCCATTTTTTAATAATTATTATTTAAAAAAATTACCCGAAAAAAAATTGGTTGGATTTTTGATTTTAGTAATCTACAAGTTATTCTGGAAGTCATGGCGCAATCAGATATCTGTTAACATTAATTACAATAATGACTTTTTTTGCTATAATGATTGGACTAGAAGAAAAAAGATACCAATCGTACCCAGTTTGCGCGTTTAAATACAGGGTGGCCGTCCATATTTTGACCCATTTTGATCGCGAATAACTTTTGAACAAATAAAGATATCAAGATGCGGTTTTCGCAAATATACTTATATTTCTTTAAAGTTTATTCTCGTATCTTTACCATTTTTATGTGACATTCCATTAGCTTAAAAACAAAATGGCCGATTTTCCGATATAGGACAACTTTGTTATTTTAAATGGAACACCCTGTATATGTTTCAATATTTTTAAAATTTAATCTTTCCCTTTAAAAAATGTAACACAAGCTATGGTTATCTTAAAAAATAACGCATTTATTGACCTCCAAAGAATTGACTGTATGTCGAATAGGAATATTATTTTAAAAGGTTTTTTGAAAAGTCGCCTGTGGAAACAAAGTTATCTCGTTTCCATAACAGCAACAAGCCTCATTGTCAGCCATTGTTGGTCATTTTTGACAAGTTATTTTAATTAGGAAGCGCAAAATGTTCTCGTTAAGCGAAAAAGGAAAATGTGTTATTATGTTTGCCGAAACCAAATCAGTAAAAGAAACCCAGCGAAGATTTAGAAACATGTTTAATAAAGCTCCACCCACAAAAAATTCAATTAAAATCTGGTACAGAAAATTCTGGAGTACAGGATCTTTAGCCCGTAAAAAGAAATTAGTAAACAATGAGAATTTGCTAAATAAAACGTTACAAATTCTGGAGATAACTCAGGAAGATCCAACATTGTCAACAAGAAAAATCTCAAGTTCAGTCCATATTCCTAAAACTACAGTACAAGAAATCATGAAAAAGAACTTAAATTAAAGCCATACAAAATTCAAATGTTACAAGAAATAAAAGAAACTGATTTTCCACAAAGGGTGGAATTTTGCCAGAGAATTCAAAATTTAGTAAGGAACAATATACATTTTTTGGATAGACTAATAATGTCAGACGAAGCCACATTTCACCTCAATGGAAAAGTAAATAAGCATAACTGCAGGTTTTGGGCAACAGAAAATCCTCGACAATATAACGAACACGTTAGAGATTCGCCAAAAGTCACAGTCTGGTGTGGTGTCAAAGCAAAAATTTATGGGCCATTTTTTTCATGAACCAACTGTAACCTCTTGGACTTACGTTGATATGCTGGAAATATTTTTTTATCCCCAATTGCAAGAAGAAAATCTATGCTACACCACATTATGCTAACATTACCAAGGATTCACTGACCAACGTTTTTGGAAACCGGTGGATTGGAAGAGGAGGCCCTATTTCCTGGCCACCTCGTTCACCAGATTTGACTGTTCCAGATTTTTTTCTGTGGGGATATGTGAAAGAGAGGTGTTATAGTCCACTTCCCCAAAATTTAGAGCAATTAAAAATTAATATCCGAAACATAATAGAAAATATTCCTGAAGAATTTTTAGTCAATAGTTTTAATAAGTTTTTTTCGAATTTAAATAAGTGCGTCGAAGTCGGCGGAAGGCATTTTCAACATTTACAGTAGTTTTTTAAAAGTAATGTAACCTTATTGTAACTATTATTTTGTGAATAACCTAAACCTTTGGCGATCCTTTTTTTTTGTAACATATGAAGCAAATTTTAATTGTTAAATAATATTGTTGGTCGACATGCAGTCAATTTTTCGAAGGTCAATAAATACGTTGTTTTTTGAGATAACCATTGCTTGTGTTACATTTTTTTAAAGGGGAAAGATTAAATTTTGAAAATATAGAAACATATACAGGGTGTTCCATTTAAAATAACATAGTTGTCCTATAATGGAAAATCGGCCATTTTGTTTTTGAGCTAATGGAATGTCACAATAAAATCGTGAAGGTACGAGAATAAACTTTAAAGAAATATAAGTGCATCTGCAAAAACCGCATCTTGATACCTTTATTTGTTCCAAAGTTATTCTCGATTAAAATGGGTCAAAATATGGCCGGCCACCCTGTAGTACATATTAACTATGCGTTGACCATTTATTGATATGTTTTACAGGATGACTGAGGTATATTGACTAAAAAATAGACCTAAAAAGTGCAAAAACAGCCATCCTGGAACAATTATACCCACTGTGGCATCTAATCGATATATACGCGATGAATAATCTTTTGAAAACTTTAGTTTAGCTTACTAAATACGATTGTTCTAAAACTTCTACTTTTTTACCCAAAAGTCAAAGTCGAGCTTGCTCTTAGGACGACAGACAAACAGACCTACACATAATTTTTTGCCATAGTTTTTTTAATTAAATTTCGTTTGGTTAAGATGTCACGCTGGGTATAATTGTTTCAAGGTGGCTACGATAAAAATGTGGAGGTACATCTTTAGTCCAATACCAGCATATACATCAAAAAACATAACATTACAAGAAAAGCTGTTATCTAATAATAATGCTTATAATAATATTGCCATCTAATAAATTTTCCAATAATATGCCATCTAATATATCGTCTAATAATATTGCCAAATTAAATTTATTTTTTTAAATAATTTTTTCGCAATTCTTGATAAACCTCCATATGGTACGGATGGTACGAGTATTTATACTACTTAGATAAGTTAGTAAATACATTATACCTTTCATCGTCAGGAACATAAAAAACTTTCGTAATGAAAGATGTAGTAATAACTATTTATTAGATTGAAACAATTAATTTATTCAAAATTATTCTATTTTATTTAAAGATTTAACGTCACTTGGGATTCTCTGCCGGATTCTTTAGGTTAAAAGTCATTTTTTCCCGTTTTAACATGATTATTAAATTGCAATTTAAATATAATTATTATTCAGCAGCTCTCTCATCTTTGCATATTTAATGCACTATTAGATACTAACTTAATCTTTGGACATTTTACATATTTAATTAAACACGATATAGAAACAGTTGTGTTACCAGATGATTGGTTTACATTAAAGATATATAAAAATAAAGATGTTTTTATTTACGTTAGAATAGTTTGACAGCAATATTAGCCGGTCAGTACAACGGGCCCCTGGAATAAAACTTATTTTGAATCAAAAATACTACTATAGTACTGAGAACGATCTGTCTTCTCAAAGAATATCTCTTTGACCTCATGGAGCTTGTTTTCCTCTTTGAGTAGATCCCATTAGAGTTGAATTGCGTTTCTGATGGCTCCATCGGTGTATTTATTGAGGTCTGTGAGCGAGAAGAAAGAGTTTATGGTAACTGATGTATTAGGTTTTCTAGCCAGTTGGTCGGCCTTCTCGTTACTAGTTTTGCCCACATGACTGGGTATCCAAATGAAAGTAAGTCTCTTCCCTTGGATCAGTAAACGCTCCAGATTATACAGAATTACGTCCAGTAAGGGATATTTGGGTTGTAGGAAATTTAGCAGGAGTATTGTGTTCAGGGAGTCGGTAACGATGTTCCAGTGTGGAGGGCTGAGGGTCAGAATCAGTTCGGTAACTTTAAGGATGGCAAAGAATTCAGCTGATAATATGCTGGTAGACTGGTGCACAAAAAATAAATTGTGTGTGAAATGAGAATAGTAGGCGGCGCCAGTGCTATATGGGGATTTAAAACCATCTGTATAGATTAGGTTCAGGTGTTTATACTTGAGGTCGATAAGTGAGTAAAAACTGTTCGAGAGAAATTAATTAATATATTGTGATTTGGGATAGTCTAAGGGGGAGGTGTCTAGATCGTAAGGAGGAAGGTTCCAAGGAGGAAAGTTATAAGATCTGTAGGAGATGAAGGGAGGAGTATTAATAGGAAATCTCGAGGATAGCTGGTAATAATGATTTAACATAAATCGGTTTATAGACAATTAATTATGAAACATAATAAATGTAAAGGGTAAAATCAATCGCAATTTACACAAAAAAATACATTTCATAGAAAACAGATTGAAACTCTAAAATCAATTTATTACAGTTTGAGAAAAACGCCTGGTAAGTAATCATGATTATCGACTTTTTAACCCAATGCAAAACATTTATAATTAAGGTGTTTTTGTAAAACAAAAATAAACAGATTATAGTCTTCAACTTTCTAAATAAACAAATAAAAATGGCACTTAACCACTGATTGAAAATCCAAAGTGTTTCAGTATTCGAATTTGCTCCGCTTGGTATTCTAGTTACTCCCGCTCTCATACGAGATGTAATATTCGAACTTAGCTGCAGTGGCTTCTGTCAACCACGGATTGTAAATATGTGTAGTTAGTGACTCGTGACGTATAAAGCTTTACTTTTGAATTTTAAATTCTTGCCCTGTTATAAAATTTCGTATAAAAAAATATTGGGAGGAGTGTTATTAAGGTATAAAAGGTTAATTTTAGCCAATTAAATAATACATGTGCAAGGGGCCTATTGTATTCTGGATATGGATATTTGCCAACACAGGTTCGACACTGGCAAGAGCGCACTAAATAAATGACTTTTTGAGACAGGCCGACTCAAGGCGTCGCACACAGGCGAAAATCGGGGAAAAGCCGGCCATAAATAGTAGTAGTGCTGATATGAATCACAAACATGTTTAGTCGTAAGAAAATGTTAAAACTAAGATAACACGTTCATTTAAACATTTTTTAAAGCCCCCCCTCCCCTTGGGTTCATTTATTGCATTACATAAGCGCTGTGTAAGTACCTATTTCCTTAAAAAAATAAAACTCTATGAAAAATGTTACTATTATTATTAGACTGTTATTATTTTAACAATTTAAGCAGTTAAGAGTTTAAAATTCATAATAAGAGCGTTTATTTCGGCTCGAATTGAAGTTGGATTGAGGCACTTAACAGAGAGAGAGAGGTAAACCATTTTAACAGAATTG
This sequence comes from Listronotus oregonensis, assembly GCA_019359885.1. Lineage (NCBI taxonomy): Eukaryota > Metazoa > Arthropoda > Insecta > Coleoptera > Curculionidae > Listronotus > Listronotus oregonensis. The sequence goes on from JAHBCN010013968.1 coordinate 11,112, forward strand.
TGGGATTGAGATAGTTAATCCTGCATTTTTTCCAAATTGACTTGCCTTTGTCACTGTTGAGTGCCTCAATCCGACTTCAATCTGCGCTGAAATAAACGCTTTTTGACTGAAAATTTTTGAAATAAAATCCAAAATGACAAGACTTTTGATATACCTGAGGTTAATAAAATTGCTTATTATAAATTAAATAAAGTTGTGATTTGTTTGTTTTTGTTCTATTTAATTTTATAACTAAATTTGTGTGTAAAAATAAGAGCAATTTAAAATACATGTTAAGAGTAATATATTTAAGTATGTAAAGTATATACAGACCTCACTTAACAATAACTTTGTAATAATAATAAAGCCTAACCTATCTTAATAATTAAAATCAATCAATATCTTCACTATCACTTTCATCAGCAGAAACTGTTGGTTCATCAAAAAATGCCAAAACTTTTGAAGGGTACTGTTTAAGCTTTTTAGCAGATGATTTTTTCATATTGGAGATTAGGGTCAGAAGATATTAAAAGATTACAAAATATATCCTCCATGTTTTGTTTTCTTGAAAACTTCCGTGCATGAAATTCTGTGAATCTTTTAATATCTTTGTTTCTTGATTCCTGGGCTTCCTCGCCAAGTTTCCCAATTGGAACCATAAAATATGATATTATATCAGAACTGTGCATTAAGATTTTATGGACCGAAGTTGGCATATTGTACCACGGATACAATTCTACAAATTTTCTGGCCGTCTCATGACAGTAGTCCTTAAAACTATCAATTTTTATATGAAAACCACTAGAAATTGTTAATAAAATTACTCTGAATCTAAATATCAAATCTTGATCAATGCCTGTAATTTCCGAAGATTTAGAGCATTCTCAAAAAAACGGCGAGCAGTGTTGCCGTCATTAGTACTTCCAAACCAGGTTTTGGTCTATCAACCAATAGTCCCATTTCTTTAAAAAAATAAGTCTTGGATTCGTTTTTTGGCATTTGCAAGTTTTTCTTTGTTTTCCTGGCCTCGCGCTTGCCATTGCTTAAATTCCATCTTATAAGATAGATGCAGCAAACACTCAAAAAAACGAATCCAAGCATGTAAAGATGACAAACCAAATTGATATCTAGATTCGTCAGTAATTTCCTGTTTTAAAATCTTCTCGATATTGTTAAAATCTTTGGATGTTAGATTACACAAATAGTATCTCTGAGTTGAAGTATTTTCAGTTACAGCATTACACAATTTGCCATCTATCATTGTAAAATATAAAATGTATTTTAAAAATACATCGTTTCCTTGAATATCAAGCTTTGTTGGTTGCAAATCTGAAATTTGTTGGTCAAAATATTGCTTTTTTCTCACTGATAGCTCTGTTGTTTCGTGCCTAAACTGGACTCTAAGAGGTCTACAGAATCGTGTGGAGGAAGGTCTGGGATTTTCCCAGATTACAAACATATCTTTTGATTTCGGGTCCCCGTTAATGAGCTGGATTGGCACCATTGATGTTAAAAAGATATTAGCATCTGAAATATTGGACTCTACAAACTGCTGTTTGTATTGACTCACCCCAGAACTCCCGTCACACCCCCATTTGCAAATTAAATGTAAATTATTATAATTTTCTTGGTTTAAAGAATTTAAAACTTCTTTTAGGGACTCAAATAACCTTAAAGATGTATGATCCAGCAAACTTTGAAGAGGCACTTCAGCTACATCTTCAGAAATGTTTAGGTTTTCTGGGTAGCATCTTTTTTCGAGGCAGTTACGGACTCATAATTAGGATAAAGAGTTGACTTATGGCTTTTTGCCGAATTTCTTATTAGATTATATTGAAATTTTGTCAATTTAGCCTCTACAAAAAGCGATAAGGCTTCGTCCGCTGCAAATGGTATTTCACATTCTTTTTGAAGAGATTTTTATATTTTGATGCACGGGTTGGTGTTGAGAATGCAACATTATTTAACACATCTGCTTCATCCAGTTTACCTTCGGACCTAAACTTCATTTGAGCAGCAAATGTTAGTTCTTCCGGGCTTCGATCTGCTCGCAACGGTTCAGTTCTTCTTTTTGATCGTTCACTCAAATCTAAAAATCTAGTGAATGGCCTCCCTCTACTCGATGAAGTTGTATCCTGCATTTCGGCTGGTTGAGCTTCATTCATTGACGAAGAAAACTCCAACTCAATATTTAACCAATCTCGATTTTTATTTTCAAATGCAGTTTTATTTCTTGATACTGTTGACCATTTTGTGTCATATTTCTCGATGAATTTATATAAGACTTTTGAAGACTCTTCTGACAAGCGTTCAACTCGCATGGTAGAGGTCACTTTTTCTGCCAAATAACGACACTGCTCCATTCTTTCCTTGGACTGACAAATTCTTAACCAATTGACAAGTTGGCTTCTTTTAAACAAAGCAGATTTTGTTGCAGACCCTGAAAAAATAAGTTGTAATTTTGTTAATTATTTTATTACTAGCAATAGCCTATGTTCATCGGGGATAATGTAGGATTCTAATGGTAAAAGAATTTTTTAAATCGATCCAGTAGTTTCGGGGCCTATTCAATTCAAACAAACAATCAAATCTTTCCTCTTTATAATATTTGTACAGATTATCTTTGCAATCAATGGTACTTCAAATTACATTAGAAAAATCTTCCAAAATGAGACCGTAGCTTTAAAATTGAATGTTAATTCTAAAAAACTACATTATCAATAGCTGTTTGGATTATAATTTATATTTTGAAACAACATGAATGATTGTTAAAACTGTTTCTTTAATTCTTAGTTCAATGTATATAATTAAAACCATATATTTTAATAAGATTTCGCCATTTAAAATTGGTCGCCATATTGAATTTTAAATCCATATGGCAATTTTTTTATTTCTCTATTTAATTTTCTTAATAATGTTTTATTTTATAAAAATTGATTTATTCTTTAAGTTAGTAGGAGAAAATTATTTGTTGCGTTTGGGACCTACATTTTATACGAATTTGGACCCAGACCATAAATCTTTAAAAATATTTTCTCGTCAAGATCGCAAATTATCGCAGCAACTTAAGATGGGATCTTACAAAGGACTTATTAAACAATAATTTAAAGCTAATTTAAATGCGGGAAATTACGGGAAATCATACTTTTACTTTAGCAAAAAGTGAAAAATTGAAATTAAAAAAAAAAATAATTGTTAACTTTTCAGAACACCAGTATAAAAAAACGTAAAGAAATATTTTAAATAAATATTATTTTTAATATTCTACTTACCACCAGCAATAGGCTCCATAGTTACTTTACAAAATTTTCACCCACACTTTGCCGAAAAACTGAATATGAATTACTAATTTTCACAGGCGCTTTTGAATCACAATAAAATAGTCTCCACGAACATCAGCTTTCAACTAAAATATTTCTGCAAGTGACAAGACTAAAAATAAAAGGGTGATTGTTTATTATACCCAGGTAACTAGATAATGAAATTATACTCAGAATAGGCCTTAATTGCGAAGTTGGTATTTCCGATTTATGGCCGGGTTTTCCCCAAATTTCGCTTGTGTGCGTCGCGTCGTTTAAGACACGAATGTACCTACACTATTGTTGCCAAATGTAGACTTTTCAAAGTAGCAAACCTAATTCATCGGGTTTTGGTCGCTTTACCAATTCAAAATTTTAGCTATAAAGGTATGTTTTAAACAAAAACCTTAAACCGGTGGAAACTAGAATAAGACATCTCGAGTACCAAGCTCAGATACAATTAAACACGGAACATGGAACCCCTAGGTCTAACAACCGACATACACAAATTATTCTCACCCGCCTACACATAGGACACACAAAATTAACTCATTCTTACCTTTTTTTCCAATAGTGACCCACCTCTGTGTGATACATGTAACGTACTTAACAGCATCTGTCATTTATAAATTAAATGTGCTAAATACTCCACACAGCGATACACCTATAATCTGCCAAAAAGCCTGTCACTACTACTTGAAAAAACTGCCCAGTAAAAAACTTAGTGAGCTACTTAAAAGCAATAGACATTTTACTTAAGCTATAAATCTAAAAAATATATAATAAAAATAAATAAATAAATTACTAAAGCTATAAATGTTCCTGACTTTATATTTTATTGTCGCTAGTAACCTTAGGGTGAATGCGACTCTTTAAATTAAAAAAATAATAATAAAAATAAAAACTGTTTATTTGTTTACACAAACAATACGACAAATTAAAAAATTGTGTGTTTTTTTTTTTAAATCTGTAACAAAGGAACAAAACTGGATTTGATAATTTTAAACTACTTTAAATCAAAAAGTAATATTTATTTTCACCCTAATACAGTATGATTCAATAGGTTTGCAACAAATGGGAAACTTTTTTGTTTGTAATTTGTTAGAAAATTTTATTCTTCATTAAAATTGGTGCATGATGCCAAACTATATTAGCAGTAGTTAGGTTTATTAAAAATCAAAGTATATACAGCCCTAGTCAAAAAAATTAAAAACTGCTTAGGAGTAAAGTACCCTTATTTCAGAAAATATAACAAATGGTAACTAGAAAAATGGTTGAAAATTAACAGTTATGCTCAAATGCCAAATCATGACTTCCTATTCAAATTTTTTTTTTTTTTAATTTTAAAGTACCCATGTATGATATATATTTTCGTTTTCCTGATGGAATTAAGAATATGTTTTTTTTTTTAATTTTACCGTAGCAAACGTAAATTATTTTATAATGTTTTAACGAAGGGTTTTCACAAAAAAAAGGAAAATAAATATTTTAACTAAATAATTTATAGATTGTAATGGGCCCAACACTTTTTTCATATTCTTTCATAACGAGCTACAAAGTTCTAATAGGTACCTATTTCTCTAAAATAACGGTTATAGTTCATTGAATATAATTTTTACAAAAATATTATTGAGTGTATATTATTCGCTCTTTTAAAAAAAAAATATTTTTAAATACTAATAGTCCAATTTTACATGACAAAAGGTCATAGGGATACATTTGGCAACATAGATTCGTCTACGTCACCTCCTATTACATGTTTTATGTTGCTCAAGCTTAGAAATCAATATTTTCTATATTTTAATATTAAACCTCTTAACATCAGATGACACTTTTTGGCGTAAGTTGTAGCACGTGTACCCTGGGGCTAACCCTTTTTCTATTATTATAATTGATTTTTTTATCTTCGAAAGTCCACAAAGGCTGAAGGCCTAAGTACGAATGTACTGTGGGTTTGGTTGGCGTTAAACCCTAAAAAAACCACACTGCGAATACTCTTTCACAAAATGTCAATGAGTAGGTGTAGAAGAGTTATAGACACAATCTCTTCGGAATAAATAATTAATTAAAAAGTTAATAAAATATAATGGCATCGATATTTTTATAGTAACGTAATAAGCTTGACACATTTGTCTATTCTGCACATTAAGATAACCCGTTACTGGTTTCATTAAATTGATTTTTTTTTATCTACAGGCTAATGCAAAAAATTGTCTTTCTAAGAATGCATTCCTATTCTAGAAAAAGTTAATCCTTAAGAGTGCATTTACGCTAACCTTAGGGGTAGGGCGAAAGGACGCGGAGACGGTGGGCGGAGACTAACAAACTCCCACTAGCACAATTTTCGTATAGCCGCATTAAAAGGCCAAAAAAAAAACAAAATTAGGTTGTTCCAAATTCGGTGTATCGATGCGATGTTGTTTCCGATTGCAAGCCTACAGGAGATAACGTTTTTCGGTAACTATTTTTCACTTAAATGACATAAATTATACACCATTTTAAAGGTAAGGAAATAATCTATGCCTCTACTGTAACGGATTTTTGAAATGTGAGTCAAGTTAAGAAAAAATAGTATCTAAACATAACCGATTTTAGGGTGACTTTCACTCAAGGAAATATTAAAAACTAAATCCAAATTTAAAAAACTATTACAGCAGAAGCCTAGATTTAAGTGTTGGCTTTTATATAGTTTTTGAAAATTATCGATAACTTATACCGTTTTTGAGAAAAACATTATGCCCCGAACCCCAAATTGGATCCAATTTTCGAGGCGCAAAAAAAAGGTTTGCTTAACTGGCGCAGTTATGGGAAGGATGGAATAAGTCAAAAAGTGTGGAACTTAGACAATAATTAAAATAATAATTTTAATTTTTCCTTAGAACATTTTAGCAAGCCTAAGAGTTATTTAATTAAAAAAGTTTCCAGAATGGCCAAATTTTTTTTTACAAAATTTTTTTGTTTATTTACATTAACTCATTTTTCACATTTTTTTGACTTATCACACTTTTTCCATACATCCCTGATTTGGACAATAGGAGAAGCGGTAATGCAGTTATCTGGTTATCTCCTTTACAGGACCTATGTGCAGACCAGTAATATTCAATTAAGGTACCAAAAATCGTGTTCAGTTTAATGACATAATGACACAGTTATGTTCGCTAACGCGAAAAAAAGTCTACTTATTTTCATCCCTTACCTATAAGGGGCCAAATTCAGTTCTACAAACAAAAAAATGTAACCTTGTGGACATTCCTTTCGAAAATGACTTTAAATGTCATAAACTCATTACATTTATAGCTACAACAGCGTCCAGATAGCTTGTATTTCTTCTTTAAGCCAGAGAATAATTCTTCCCTCTTAACCTGTAGATTTTGTATGTTTCCCAGATCAGACCCTGCCTAAAATATTGTTTCCATGCCTGTGGCTTCTTTTACAACACTTAGCATTTTGATACCATTACAGAAAAGTCATTCACCTTATAAATAAGGCTTCCCTAACACAAATGCTTCCCCCTTTTGCCCGGGGACAAGAACTCTAGGTAACCCCTCCCTCATTTTAAAGCTATTCCCTTGCAGTTTCCAATATGACAACACGACGTTCCACTTTTGTGTTTATCTTTACATTCCTCCTGGAAAAGTCCCGAATTTATTACTTTGTCCGTTCTTTCTTTCCTAAAGTGGCAGGACCACAAAACCTGCTACCTTCATACCTAAGTCTTTTCTTTCACTTGAAACCATCAAATTTTTAAGTCTCGTATAAATCAACGGCCTCTTATTTACTTTAGACCAGGACTTTCCAACCAGGGGGCACCCCCCCCCTTGGGAGGCGTAGAAAAATGTCAGGGGGCGTAAAAGGAAGGTTTGCATTTTCGAAAAAAAAAACTTTTTGACGCTTACCTACGCGTTATTTAACTGTTCCAAATTGCCATTCAATCGCTGCTATACAGTGTTATGATTTAGCATCGGAGTTAAATAACCCTGGGGATATATAACTCGATGCTACATCATAGCACTGATAGTCGATTATTCAAAGAAAATAATCATTTTATGAAACTATTCAAAAATGAAAAAAATCAGTTGAAGCTAGCCCATTTGCATGATATATTTTAAGCCCTGAATCGGCTAAACTTGAAACTTCAGGGCAGAAATGGTACTTTAATTAGTAACTATGATCATATCCAAGGTTTCACATCAAAGCTTTAACTTTGGAAAATTAAATATCTGCTGAAATTGTATTTCCTTTTTCACAGCTATCCGAAGCAAGTATTAATCAAAAACTGGATAAAGATTTAACATCTGAAATATAGAAACTTATTTACAAGCGTTGGAAAACGACTTTCATGGATACTATCGAGATGTTAATTCGGAGTCATCAATATAGCACATGACCAAAAACGCATTTGCTGTCGATGTCTTTAGGAAGAATTTCTAGAAATGAGGGATGACTCGACCGTAAAAAAAGACTTTAATCTCTTGACATTAGAGAAATTTTGGATCAAACGATTCTGTTAATCCGAAAGTTGCTTCTCTTGCTTTGAAAATACTTATTCCATTTTCTTTCACTTATTTATGCGAGACAGGTTTTTCAGGTCTAGTTTTAATAAAAACTAAACAGCGAAATCGTCTTGCCGTCAATAGCGGTTCAGTCTTTGCTCGACCAACTGGTACAGAGAATGCAAACTCAAGTATCTTATTAGTACTTTAAAAGTTTTTATTTATTTGTTCTAAAATTACTTCAAAAGTTATTAGTCACTTTTTATTTATAAAAATATAATTTAAATAAATAAAAAAATATATGTATAATTAGAAGAAAACTAAGAAATGTACATGTAAAAGTAATTAATGATTAAAAGTGTACCTACTCTTCTATTAAAGATCCATAATAAATAAATATATTGTATCTGTATTGTACCTGTTTGAAATTCAATTAATTAATTTAGTTAATATAAAAAAATGTGTATTTGTGTTAAAACTCAATTAAGGGGGGCAGGAAAATATAAAGGTTGCGAAACCCTGCTTTAGACAGTCACGGTATATCAGTGCTTACGCTGTGAGCCTTTGAGGACTGCCCTGAGACATAAAAAATCCCTTTCTGATGGACTTAACTCTTTGATCTAAAGAGAGTTTTATTAGGATTTTTTTTTTGCTTAACTAGTTCGGTTTATTATTGTGAACGAGATTTAATATGCATATTGCAAAGATAAATTTGTCTCAACATTTAATGAAACTAACTGTTTGCTGTAGGAAGTTGGTCTGATCAACCAAAACTGAAAACTATTAATAATGCAAGTGCAAAACTTATTTTCAGACTAGTCTATTATGTGTTGAGAATACAAACATTCACATCATACAACAGTGTAGGTAGCGAAATATTAATTTTATGAGTGTTGCGAATTCAAATTTGAAATTCATTAAAACTATGTATGTAGGTTAAATTAGCGAAACGCCAGAACAGCTGGCTAGTAAGACTCTGTTTTGGACATTTTAGCATAACTAATTTAAAAATACAGATTTATATAGGCCGTTAAAGAAGTAAAAAAAGAAAATACTTTGAAAAAGCTTTAAACTATACGTACAAACGAATTTCGTCTTCTGAGGAAACGCATGTTTTTATCGCAGGCAGATCACTGATGAAATTATCGTTATCACTAGATGTTCCATTTATCAATCTGGGTTGTTTAGTCGCAGATAACCAGTCCCTACTTTTTTTTATCTTGGTATAGTCAACGAAGGTTTAATGCCAATGAAAGTGGCACTCTTTTTGCAAATTTTTCAGAACACAAACAATAAAAATTGCCTATAAAAGAGCGATAGCCCGTAGGTGGGCAAGAAAATAAAGCTTTCATGTAAGATCGGGTTCATTAATAGGGCCGAACAGTTCTTTTCTAATTGGATTCAAAAATGCTAAAAGTTGTGAGAGACGCCATTTTCCAGGCATACAATATACAGACTAGAAGAGAGGAAATACTTTTTGGCTTAGAGTAAGGGGACAAAAACTGGGATCCTTATCCTTCAGTGAAAATTGTACCAATTATTTCAAATTTAATTATTTTATTTCCAAAGTACAATCATTACCATTTAAAGCTGAAGTTGATAAGTTAATATGGAAAAGACCTAAAAATGGACCAAATGGATATAGTTACTAAAAGAAATTTTGTTATCTATGAAATCGGAGTCATTTAAACTATTTAAAGAGTCCAGTTCATTTCTTGACTTTGAAAAGAGGTAAAACAGATGATGAATTTGTTGCTTCTTCAGTGACATAATCAAAATATTGTTAATATGGCTTATCAAAGAGTGAAATAATATTTGATTGTATCACTTAGAGAGTCAAAAACCACGAAAAATCAAGGTACCAAACAATAAATTTGATAAAGTAGCTGAATACAAAAACTATAATAGTAGTAAGCCTAAAGCCTCAGAAAATAAAAAGATAACGAAAATACAAACATTATCCACATTTCGCATCCCCTCAGGCAATGTTAAAACTTTAAAAAGAACAAAATTTGGAAGATTAAAAAATATATTTTCATGCAAAAACGATTGTTTCAATCTTTCCGACCATGTCGAAGTTAAAAGGAAAACGAAACTAGAGAAAAGGAAAACTTTAAGCGAGTTTTGATAACAAAAATCCGAAGGTAGAAATTGTATTAATTATTAAGAACATAGTTGCTTTACTGCACTGAGCAAAAGAAAATAACAGGAGGGCTTATAAAAACAAGCGGATCTGCATAATAACAGACAGCCAAGCGTCACTGGGGGCACTAGTAAACACCAAGGTATCGTCCAAGCGGACATGGGAATGCCAAAAAGAACTGGAAATCCTGGGAGAACGCAACAGAGTAACTCTCTTGTGGGTACCAGGACATTCGGGAATAGAAGGCAACGAAAAAGCGGTTGAGCTTGAGAGACTGGCATCACAGCACGAGGGCAAACCAGGGAATGGATCCGAAACAAACACGAGGAATACTAGGGAAACCTCAGTAGCATTAGACTTAAAAAAGCTTCATAAGGGGCCCACCCAAAAGTACTAAGAAAGAACTACTCAGACAAAGTAGGAAAAGACTTCGAATAACAGTAGGCTTACTAAAAGGGCACGATAACCTAAGAGGAGACCTACACAAGATAGGCTCATACAATGGGGACCCAAGTTGCAGAATGTGCGACGAGGGGGAAGAAACCGCCCTCCATATCCTGTGCGAATATGAAGCATTGAATCACAAAAGACAGGCATTATATGGGCAACCAGAAATGAGCCCACAGGAATATATCAACCAACCAGTCTCGAGGTAATACAGACTAGTAGAAGGAACAAGACTAATGGGAGGATTGGTATAAAAGATAATGGGAGATTAGGCACAAAAAACCCAAGAGGCTGCGCTGCCTCCGGTAGTGAATCAAGACGGCTCCCAGAGAAGAAGAAGAAGGAGAAGAAGAAGAGCATACACTATAGATTCTAAAAGCAAGACTTGCAATTTTGCTTTTACTGCGGCATAAAATGAAGCTAAACTACTAGTTAAAAATGAACGGATGGCAGACAAAGCTTAAATGCCAATATTATTTAAGTTTGGTGTCTACTTTAAGTGCGAAAAATATCAAAAACTACACATGTTCGTGCTGAAATTTCTTATATCTTATTACCGCCAGATATTTACAAACATCTGTAATTTTAGGTTCTAAAAGTGTCAGTACCAAAGGTTAACAAATTCATTAGCAATAAAGGGTAGAATTAATGTCATAGTTTTTTTTCAAATTAGGTAAATATTATTGGGCTGGCCAAAGAATTGAAAAGTGCAGTCTTACAAGATTCACCAATCTTGGTAACAGCTTCCTTGATCTTTCGGTAAGAAAAAAACATGCCTTAAACAAAACGTGACTATCACTCATACATTTAATTAAAGCTTACCTTGCAAAAACTAACCAAAAATTATTCAAAAATTAATCGCCACTCTGACATCATCCAGGTGAAATTTAGTAATATTCTACCGTAGGCGGACCGCTATAAACTTTAAATGGATCGCGTCAATATTTTCGGCGTGGCAGACGGTCTACGCAACTAAAATGTACTGAAAATGGCTTGTAAATTGGTACTTAGGAATTTTTTGTTTGTTTTAAACAAAATGTTAACGCAGCTATTACAAAAATTAGATCAAATAAAGAAGGCGTCATTAGTCAGCAAGAAGCAGACTTGGATTATTATCAAACACCATTAGATTATTAGATTAGATTATTTTTAAATGGAGTTTGGAACATTAATCTTCTTTGCCTGCAACCCTTACAAATTTATAGGCTTTGTAATATTTAGTTAAAAAAATTTTGTGCGCATGCACCACCTTTCGCGATGTTTTTCGGGCACTTTATTTACAAATGTATGATGTGCATATGTTAAGAAACAAAATAGCAATAAAACAAGTAGAAATGATATTTTTTTTATTAACAGTTCAATTAAAATTATTGTGCATACATAATAAAATAAAAATACAAATATTTTAATTAAAATATACAGTGTCCCAGAATATGTGGGCAATCTCTCGGAATCTAATAGATAACCTAAAAATATTATGACAAGTTTTCATTAACTTTTTTCCTATGACCCCCTTCCTTCCAGATACATAACGGACGCCCCAGGAAATCGTTTTTGTTTAAATAACTTTTAAAATACTAGGCGTAATTTAATGTTTTTCTAATAGGATGATTACTAGATAGGTCTTCTTGAAATGAACCCATTAAATCATATTTGGCTTATTTAGTTTGCCAGGGACGGACTAGCTCTGACACAATAATAGCAATTTTTTAACACCATGATATTGTATATGTATTCCTGATTGACATCGATAAAATCAACTGTTTACGAGACATAAAATATCATGGTTGGTAAATATTTTTAGATTATACAGGGTTTTTTCTAATTGTACGTCAATATTTAGGAAAGCAATTTTTGGGTCCATCCAAAAAAAAATTCATATGAACGTATGTCCTAAACGTCCTAACTTTTGAGAATAAATCATTTATTAATTAAATCTGTAATACCACTTTAGATATTTTAATGAAATTTGGCATAAATGTACTATGTATCAAGAAGCATTTTTTAGTGTACCACATTTTTTTTTAGCTTCACCAGTGGCGTTCGTACAGTTTTACCTGCCTATTTTGGCAAAAAAAAAAAATTGCACTAAAA
>JAHBCN010013969.1:0-23633 GCA_019359885.1 Listronotus oregonensis
AAGGAACTTTGGAAAAGCCCCCAAATCAAAAAAGTATAATTAGATCAGAAAATGAAGCAAAAAAAAGTGAAAACCCCAAATTTTTTTTTAAAATGCATAATTTGCATGAAAATTTGGGATCAAGCAACTTACTCTCCTCTTAAAATCTATATTATGTCGAGGGGCTCTTTTTTTTGGGGGAAAACTCTTTTATTGCTAAAACCTATAAAAATATGCATTAAAGCTTAAGTTAAGTCAAATTTGACTTAATAAGTTAAAAAAGTAGTTTTTTTTTTTTAAAATTTTTTTTAAAATTTTTACCCTAAAAATAAACCCTATTTTTTTTTTTAAAAAAAGGGTTTATTAAAAAATTAATATATTATCACATTTTTTTGCATAAAAATTTGGGATTTAGCTTAACACCCCCCCCCCTCAAAATCTTCATTATGTTAAGGCCTTTTTTTGGGGGAGAAAAACCCCATTAAAAACCTTCAAATTATATTAAAAAAGCCCACATAAAATTATTTAAAAGTTAACCCATGATTAATAAAAAAATTTTTTACCTAGAAAAATTAACATATTGTCACAGGTTTTAAGTGTAATTAAAATGTTACTCTAAAAATCCCCCCCTTACAATCTTTGCAAAAAAATATAAAAACCAGGGTTTTTTTTATAAAATTTATCAATTTTTTTTAAATTTCCAAAAAATTGTTTTTTTAAACATACCTTCTTCAGTTTTTGTGATAAAAAGTTCTTTAAAAAACCATCTGAAGAACTTAGGTCCCATGTATTAAAACTGTTTAAAACCCTTGTTTAAAGGGCTGAAATAAGGTAGTGCTGGTCTCTGCACGCGCGTTTTAAACGTTTATGTCCCACTTAATTTCCGTCATGCAGTAAATTAAAAAAAGCAAAATATTTGTAATTTAAAAAGCTACACTTTAATACCTTAGTAATTTTTACGTATCTCCCTTCGAGTTGTTTTTAAGAAAAGATCATTTTTTATTAAAATTCTGAAATTTAATTTTCACTTGCAGCACCATTTTTTTCAAAATGAAGCAATTTCAATCGGTTAAAATTTTGGAATGTATTTATGGTACATAGATAAAGATAATTAAAAATGGGCTACGACTCATTTTAATTTGGGTGGTAATAAGAGGGTTGTTTTTGAAGATTTTTGCACTCAAAAAATTTTATTTTAATCATAACCCACTCAACTTTTATGATACATACCTTTTCTTAAAAAAAAAGAAGGGTCTTTGCAAATGCTTCAAAAAAGTAATTATTAGTTTGCCCCGAAAAATACAAAGATTTTGCATTGTCTGCCTTTGAAATTTTGTGTTTGATGAATAACAGCTAAGCTTTAACAAACCACAACTTGGTTTGTATTGGTACCACAGCAATTACAAAAAAATAACATTTTATTTGTTTTTTTTTTAAACTACAGTTTTCTTATTTGTTTTTTTGACAAAATGCATACTTATCGAGTTATTTGCAAAAAAAAACTATTAAAAACGTTGATTTTATCGACGAAAAACTCCAACTTTCAATCGCGAATTACTCGAAAAGTATACATTTTACATAAAAAATGCATAAAACATTTTTTGCGCAGAAATTATTTTTCTATCGATTCAAAATATAAAAAATTCCACTCTTGAGATAGTTTGTCAACCACTCCCAAGGTAAAGGCGCCTTTGGCATGATATAGATTTTGATCCTTGGACTATTCCCTCCCTACTGTTAAAATTTTAAGTCATTGTATACATTTTAAAAAAGTTCCTAGGCAAAATGGTTCGTTTCCTGGACTAAATATTAAATGGGTATTCTTACTAAGACGAGATATTTCAAATAAAGACTTTATTGACCAAATTTGCTGTGAATGTGGAAAATATAGGTTTTTGGGAAACTAAATTTAAATTTGATTGTAGGGGGTGAAAAAGGGTGAATTTTGGCAAAATTTTTATTTTAGGGGTCCAGGAGGTAAAGGGTAAACTTAAACCTTCTTACCTCTTAAATGTAATTTATAATATTATTTATTCGAATTCAGAAGCCCAAAAAACCTATATGTATTATTATAAATGTAAAAAAAAATCTTTCTTTAAGCGAAATGTATGTTTTTGGGGTATAGGTGGGAAAAAAAGAATAAAATTAGAACTTTTCAACCCTTAAATGTAATTTCTAATATCATATTTAAATTCAGTGGCCCAAAAAAACCCTTTGATTAAAAAGGGGAAATTTTTTTTTTAGCGAAATGTATGTTTAGGGGTTGGGGGTAAAAAAGGGGTAAATTTGCCCCTCTAGCCCTTTAAAAGAATTCTATTTTTTTTCAATTTTGGTCCAAAAAGCTTAGACCTTAAAAAAAAGGGAAAAAAAATTTTTTTTTTGGGAAAATTTTATTTTGGGGGGTGGTAAAAAAGGGTAATTCCCCTTTCTAAGCCTAAATATAATTTCTAGTATTATATTTAAATTTAGTGACCCAAAAAACCTATATGAATCATTAAAAATGGAAAAAGAAACGTTTTTTAAATAATTTTATGCTTGGGGCGTAAAAAGGATAAAAAAATAGAGTAAAAAACACTCCTTTTTTTTTGGAGTCGGTTTAACTTTTTTAAATTACCTTTATATCTTAAGTGTTTTTTAGGACTCTACGGAAAAAATACACACCATGGATATTTCACATATTTTTTAAATAAGAGAAATCTAGGAATATGGCTGTACTTAGTCTTCGTCGAATAATTTTGTATCAAGAAAAAAAAGTTGCAATATCTAAAGGTACCAATGGGCCGATTTAATTGAAAGAAACCCTTAAACAGCCCCTAGACCAATAAGTTTAAACGTTTGCAACATAGTAGGTTCCATGGCAACCTCTTGATAATCTAAGTAAAGCATAATCCGAACGATCAAGGTTTACGACAAATTAATCCGAAAACTATAAGCCGTAAAAAAAATTTTCAATTCACGGTAAATATTGATTCACTTTGGTTAATTAACAAAAACGCTTTTTACTGTTTTTTAAGTAGTTACAGCCAGTGCCTATTTCGATGGAAACAGATCTATATACGTGTTGAAAGAAACAGAACAATAAAACATATATTTGTTTCGTCTGTATACTTTTTAAGTCTCCTTTGCTTATGGAAATTTGGGACTATTTAATTTTGCCAAAATAAAAAAAAAAAAACAAAAACCTCTACGAGCCTATTTATCTAGACATTCTAGTCGCACGGTATTACGCCAATTCAAGTCCCGGCCTACCGCAGATAATGGTGTTTTGAAATTTTTTTAACCCCTTTTTTTCGCCTATCATACCATACAAATATACCGGGTGTGTCAGGGTTTTTTTTTTTCTGGTTTTGGGGTTTTTTAATAATTTAGTTTGTTTACCTTAATGCAGGTCGGTTTTTTTTTTTTGCATTTTTTTTTTGGCAAAAGGCTCCAAATTTGATTGTAATTGCCGGGTTACTTCTGTTTTTCTATCCCTTTTGGGGTATCCTACCTTATGCTTTACTTTGTTTTTCCCCCCTCTTATTATTGTCTACTAAAAAATTAACATTGTATTTGGGCGGCAGGGTAGGCAACAAAAAATGCAAAAATTCCCCAGAGAAAAAAAAATTCCTACTTAGCAGCGGGGGCCGAGCACCCTCTGTTGCTTTTTGAGAAGGAAAGGGGCCAACGGCCATGTTTTGGGGAAACCTTTCCCCGTTTTTTTTTCAAGGCGGAACGGGGGGAATTTGCAGCTAACGGTATTCAAGCCATCTTTATGGGTTTTTGTGCTGAAATTTCCCAAAAAAATTTTCCCCGATTTAAGTTACCTTTGGTTTTGGGGTTTTTTCTTGGTTTGTTTTGCCTTTTGGCTGTTTCGGGAAAGAAATCTGCATTGCAGGAATTCCAGTTCGACCCGGGGGGATCACGTGTTAGGGAAAAAATACCCCTTAACATTTGGGGGGTTCTTCGGAGGGGCCCTTTTTTTCTTCGGGGGGTTTTCTGCTGGGCCATTAATTAATTTTGAAAGGTTTTTTTTTTTTGGTTTTGGGGGGGGCCATCAATTAGGGGGAAATTTTTTTTGGAAGGGGTTAGAAAAAAGTGACCATCTAGCTGGTTAATGTGTTGTTTGTTGTTTTGGAATTCTTCACGGTGTAGTGGCGGGCCCCCCCATCACTTGGGTCGACAAAACAGGCAACATTAAAATTAACCCTCTAACAATCTTTAATAAAAATTTTTTTTAATTAAAAAATTTGGTCTCTCCCTTTTTTAAACTTTTACCATATTGTTATAAGTTATTTTTTTCTTTTTTTTTATTGTATTTTTTTTTTTTTTTAGGTAAATCTGGTCATTAAATTTTTGTTAATTAGATAATTATAGGCGGTAATCTTAAATTTTTTTTTTTTTTATTTTTTTTTTATGTAGACTTATATTTAAAAAATTATTCTTTTCATCAAAAATAAAAAAATTTTTTAACAGTTTTGGTTTTTCCCAATTCTTTTTATTATTTATATTTTTTTTAAAAATTTTTTTAAATTATAACTTTAAATTTTGTAATCTTATAACCCACCATTTTATTTTGAAAATTTTTTTTGTAAAAACTTTTTTTTAAAATTAAAATTTTTTAGAATAAATTATAAAAAGTTGTTTTAAATATAGTGTTTTTTTGGGCCCCCTAGTTCCCTTTTTTTTAATTTAATATTTTTAAAAAAAAAATTTTTTTTATCTTTGGGGGAAAAATTGAACGGGGTTCCCAATTAAATCTTGGAAGGTCTCTCTAGGCCTGGCAAAAAGATGGCGCCCCTTTAACCCCTACCCCTCCGGCAAATAAATTTTGGGGGATTTTTGCACGCTCTCTCTTTTTCTCATTTAACTTTACTGTGCCTTTGCTATTTATTTGATTTAATTTTAATTAAAAAAAAAAAAAAAATAATAATAATAAAATTTTTTTTTAAAGGCCCGCCAACGGCCAAAAAAAAAGTTGGAAAAGTGTTTTTAAGGGAAAAACTTGGGGAAAAAATTTTTTTTAAAATTTTCCAAAAAAAAAAAAAAACGCCGGTTTTATCTCGGAAACTCTTTATCGCACAGCGTTGTAGAAAGAATATTTTTGGTAAAAATGGTACAGAGAAATGGCTGGGTATTATTTTCAAGTTTCTAAAACAAGCGCGAGATGGCACAACCGCAACGGTAAATTAAAAAAAAACCTATTTTTCTTTTAAAATTAGCTGGTAAATCTAAAAAAATATATATATGTGTTTTTGTTTATAAAATAGGTAAATTTCGCGAAAAGCTTTTATATCATTAAATTGTGTAATGTAAAAAATTGATGGTTTTGATTTAATTGCTGTATTTATAGAACCTTTTAATGTTTCTTAAATGGCGCCTGCTTTGGGCTCTGATAGTTAAAATAAAGCAATTTATACTACAAGACAATTTTGACCTAAGAAACACAGGTTTATTTATATAACAGTCTTCTAAAATACCCCTAAATATATGATCCTAGCATTTCGCCAGCGTAGACTACACAATTTTGGCTGTTTTGTTGTTTTCGCTTTCTCGCGCAATATTGCTCCTCCCTCCCCCATACTCCATCGCGTCACATTATGCTCCCCGCGTTTCGTCTTCCGTCACACACTACGCGGTGTAGCGCGCGTCGTGCGATTGAGCACTTTTTATTTTATCGTATTTCATGTGTTATTATTTTGTTATATGAATGTGGTTCCATACAAACTTTCGCCCTCCCCCCTCCATTGTACCCATTTACGGGGAAGTTTTCTAAAATCCTTACTTAGCTGACGTCTCCTATTTTTCTGGGTAATTATAAGCCTATTTATCTAGTCCCATATTAACCACTTTAAAAATAACGATTAAAAAAAACTTTTATCCCCATTTTAACTCTCCCTCCCTCTCCTACCTCCCTGCCCCTCTCCCTAAGGAATGTAATTCCAAATATGTTAAAAGAGATCATTTTTAGTTGTAATCAGTAGCCTACATACCAATTTTTTTACTTCTAAGTCCAAAAATGACAAACTTCGATTCAACCCTTCATCCTCCATTTTACCCTTTTACGGGAAAAGTTTTCTAAAATACTTTCTTAGCTGACGTCTCCTATTTTTCTGCGTAATCAGAAACATAATAACCAACTGAACTATTTATAACTTTAAAAATTACATTTTTTTCTATATAAACTTTTACCCTCCCCCCAAGGAGTGTAATGTGTAATGTGTAGTGTAAATGTCAAAAATGTTAAAACAGATAATTTTTAATAATTTTTCATACTTCTGAATCTAGAAATGATAAGTTCCAGACAAACTCTTACCCCCTCCCCCATTCTACTCTTTAGGGGAAGGGAAGTTTCCTTAAATTTTTCTTAGCTGAAGTCTCCTATTGTTTGGGTAATCAGAAGTCTAATTACTAACTCCCATATTTACAATGTTGTCATTTTTTTGTACATATAAGAGTCATCCCCATTTTAACCTTTTCATCAGATGTAATATAAAAAATATTAAAACAGATCGTTTTAAATCCCAATTAAAAGCCTAAATACCAATTTTTATACTTCTAAGTCCAGAAATGATGAAGTTCAATACAAACTTTCACCCCCATTCTCCCCCTATAGGGAGTGAGTTTTCTAAAATTCTTTCCTAGGGTATGTTTATCGGGGATTCTATTGGAAACAAACAATTCAAACTTTAGTCTTTATAATATTAGTATAGATTACCGCCCCTGTTTCAGGGCGTTCCGAGTAAAAAAGTGTATAGTGGAGTAAAATTTCGAAGGAAAGTCGCTTAGCTATGGAGAAAAAAAACCGACGTAGAACCAAACCAGACTTAGTAGGATTCTTTAATAAGGTGTTCGTGTACACGAAATCACTTTTTACGGCATTTTTTAGTGGTCGAGAACTTTTTTATTTTGAAAAAACCCAAAAAAAAATCGGTTTTCAATGAAACACGTTTTTTAACATTTCCACTGCTATATCTCTAATAATATTTATGATATCAGGTTATTTTTTTTAGATTAAAGTAGACACAATAGCACTTCGAACAACGTCCCACGTGAAACTGATTCTTTTTTTGTTTAATTTTTAAAATGGTAGGAAACTCAAAATTGTTATTTTCAGTATCGTAATTTTAGGCAATCGAGAAAAAAGTTTATTATTGAAAATTTATACATACATGCTGCGTACAAATTGTAGCTTATTTTTAAAAAAAGGTTTTAAAATTAAAGTTTTTATGTTCCCTTTATAATATTGAGTCAGTAATATTTTTTTAACGGGCGAAAGTCATATTTTTGCGCGCTTGGCTTAGCAAGCCGGCCGGCCGACTACGATAATCTTACGGTCTGGTAGGAGTGTAGTAAAATTTTATCAACAGGTTTAAACGCAGATCTTATGTCTACTTAAGTTGTTTAGGAAAAAAAATATTCAAAACAGTTGGGTGGATTTATAAACCCATTCAAAAATATCAGTCATTGTTATTAATTACCCACCTTATTAGTAGGTTTATTAGACTTTTTTTATTGGGTGCTGGTAAAGAAAACCACCTACGGAATTTGTTATTTTTTTATTATACATTCAAGAGATCATCATTTTTAAAACACTTTGAGCAACAAAAAATTGCGGATGCTTTATGTCTTTTAATTAAATTTGAGAAACATATAGTACATAAAATATAAACTAGGGCTTCGTTCAACTTTTTTTTTTAAATATGAATATATAATTTCTGATCACAATTCCGGCTTTGGCTAGAGAATGCACCTACGACCTCGTCTCACCCCGCACTAGGGCCAATTCCAGACGTAAAGGGCTATTTCTGAGCTCGAAATCGGATTCAGCGTCGAAAAACACATGGGAGTACATATGTCCAACCCACTAGTCTGAACATTTATTTTTTTTGTGAGCTGTGTAATATTTCCGTATGGCAACACTGTAAACGTCTTGAAGCGACGCATGTATTTATTACATGTAAATCGTAAATAGTTAAAATAAAATGTCAAATAATGACCAATTCTTATAATTTCAGTTGCGATTTTCTTGGTGAAAACCACTTTATTCGCATTTTTTATCCTAAATAATAATATTTAAAGTATATTTTACATTGCAAATTTAAAAATCGTCCAATTCCGTGGGTGAATTTCTTTACAGACCCAAAAATGTAATACGTAAGTAGTTATTTAGGCGCTTAATTATTAGCATTCTTGGTAAATTTCATCCATTTCTGCCTCAAAGTCTTTGATAATGTTATTGCAAGAACGAGATTTACACTCCTTATAATATTTTAGGCCTTCTTTCACACAAGTACATGTTGGAAATTCAATTTTGGGTTGACATAAAGCTATTTTACTACGTAGTATGGCAGCTGCTCGTAATAAAGTTTGAATTTTGGACATTTCTTTAGGAAGTAAAAGATCTATCTGAACATCACTACCAATACTTGCAAAAGAGGTAGATATTGTCGAATTATTTATGGATAGGTTTGAGTCAGTATTGGGAACCATTTTCCTATTTTTGTGCGATTTTATGGTTCTTTCAGATATGTAGTGGCTGTAACATAATTTATGATATTTCGCATCAAACGCAAATAAATCTTTATAGCCACTTAATTTAAATATCATATTAATGTCATTTATTCTATTCCTGGCAGCTATTAATTTTTTGATAGGAAGCTTTTTCACTACCTAAAAAGATTTAGTACTATGTAAAGAATAAATCATTTTAAAATATAAACTAATATAATGGTACCAACTATACTATGTAGGTACATAATAATATTTAAATTACTGGTTTAAACAGATTTTTTATTAAACTTTTCTTTTTTTATTTTTACTTGTGTTGCAAAAAAGCACATTTTTCTAATATTGAAACTATGGCATTTAAGTTTAGTGCCACAATAATTTGAAGGATCGGCGCCACTGTCTGATTGAAAAATATGATAATAGTTTTGAGAATTTGTGTAAGATTTACGACAGTATATATGATATTTTATTTTTATTTCACCATTTAAAATACAATTTTTTTTTTAACAAAATTTATTTTGCTAGAACTTTTTTAGCACTTGATAGTAATAATAACAATCCTTGTATTCTAGATCTTTGTATCATAGATTTGTATCCATCATACACAAATTTCTTACAAATAATGCGCTTCATTGTTTTAGAATACTTAATACATACAGCACACTCTAAATTTCGACAACCACCACTACTAATGTATTACGCACGCTATCCGCATGCGAGGTTTGGGTCCCAATGATACCGTTTTACATCTGAAAAAAAAAATCGCTGTTTCCAAACGATACGCTCTAGAATTTTTTTTTTTTTTCAAAAAATTTTACTATTATTTGACTATATTTTCTCCGCTCATGTATGAAAATATTTTAAAAAATAAAAAAGTTTATCGATACAAAAAATATATGTTTTTAGTTTATCCGATTTTTAGAGATATGAAAGCACGAATTGTGCCCAAACAGTTTATAAGGTTAAAAGCGCTACAGTGTGGGCTTTAATTTGATACAAAAAAAATTTCGGTATCTTTGATAGTTTTAAAGTTATGGCGGTGGAAACAAAAAAAAAACACTTTTTATAAATTTAAAAAGTTCGAGACCACAAAAAAATGTCGTAAAATACGATTTCATGTGCCCAGTGACATACTCACCTAACTGGTTTGACTTGGTTCTACACCAAAAAAAAACGACACGATAGACTTACGGAATCGCTCCGCTAGTAGTTTTTAGAATTTTTCCTTTACTCGTGTCCTAAAACCTACTTACATACCAAATTTTAGCTTTCTACTCACTTGGAAAGTGCCCCATAATTTTGATGAGTCAGTGAGTAAGTGAATGAGAGAGTGAAGCAATTAGTCAGTAGTAAAATTGGCGATATTTAATATCAAATACCTCAGAAACCATTTGACATAATTTTCTTAATTTATACAGGCAATAGGTATACTTATGTGAATTTACATACCAAATCTCATACATTTATGTGGAACAATAATAAAGTTAGGATGGGGAAAAACGGGCTAAAATATTTTGTATTATATACACACTTCGTGCGTCAGGCTGGAACCTGGCCTAACGCATTGCCGTACGCCTGGATCCGCGACGCATTTTAAATTACACTTGTTTGTAGATCCACCCAAGAAATTTCCTTCGTCTCGAGTATAATTATCGATTTACACAACCACAAGGTTTGCCTACCACAATTTTAAATTGATACAAGAAATAGTTTGTTTACGAATAAATTTTCCTACAAATTAAGCAAAATTCCCCTTTAGGTAATACCGTTCATGGAAATCCGAAGACAGAACTAACCCAAGATTACTCAGATGTGTTGTTAACTAGAAAGGATTAAAAACTTTATTAATATATTTATCATTTTACAACAATAATAAAAGAATGACTGGATTTAAAAGAATGTACAGGGTCTTTGATTATATTTACGTGGCTTCTGGAGCCTTTATTTTTGAAGACAGAAAAAAATGTTTTATATAAAAAAAATTGAAGGTTTTTTCCATATTCTCTTTTGAAATTATCAGTAAAAAAATATCGCAATAAAAAAATGGAAAAATATAGGCAATTTTCACTGTTTTAAATGAAACACCCTGTATATTATGCGCTACAATAAAAGATTTTTTTCTGATACATTGATGATATTTGGATAAACCATTTTTAAGATATTTAAGCTTAAAATATAAATAAATTGAAAAAAAAAACATATTAGTATCAAGCTATGAAAACAATAAAATTGTTTTAATAAATTTGACGTATTAATATTGTAAAAAGTTAAAATTTATCATTTTAATTTTTAAAAGTAGTTTGTATTGCTTTTTTGTCGATGGGCTATTCAGAAGAAATCAGAAAAAATTGCTATAATTCGTCTTTTCTATGGTAACAATAATAATGTGACGACAGTGCAAAGGGAATAATACTTATTATATCCTTAACAACGGGCACCATCTATAGATATTATTAAATAAATAGTAAGAAAGTTTATTGAACGAAAAAGCTTTAAAATAAAGAAAAAGACTGCAGCACGAAATGAAAACAAAGTCTTGGATATTCTCGTTTTTTCAGGATAGTTATTATACTTTTTCTATTGGACTAGCACTAACTACTTTTAATAATTTTAGAAAATCCTGAAATATCAATCTCGGATGCGGCATCTAAACTTAATAAAACAGATTATAAAATTTATTACACCTTAAAATTTTACAAATTTTATCCTTATAAATTTATGTCCGTTCAGATTCTTCCTGAACAAAACCTGTAGGACCGACCTAAGTATGCATTAATAGCTAGGTTTATGCAGCAGAAACCAAAGTTTTTAAATAAAATTCTATTCACCGACAAGTCTTCCTTCACTTTAGCAGGAATGTTTAATCACAAAAATAAACATTATTGGTCCAGAGAAAAC
Organism: Listronotus oregonensis; assembly: GCA_019359885.1. Lineage (NCBI taxonomy): Eukaryota > Metazoa > Arthropoda > Insecta > Coleoptera > Curculionidae > Listronotus > Listronotus oregonensis. The sequence goes on from JAHBCN010013969.1 coordinate 11,368, forward strand.
CCTCACCAAATTCAGCAACATAACAATTTTGTTGTTTCCATGACTTTCTTGATACTAATATGAAACTTTTTGTAATTTATTAATAATTTAAACTCAAATATCTCAAAAATGGTTCATCCAAATAACATCAATGTATATTTGAAATCAGAAAAAAAGATCTTTCATTGTAGCGCATAATATACAAGGTGTTTTATCAAAAAAGGTAAGGTTGCCTATCTTTTTCCATTTTTTTATTGTCATATTTTTTTACTGATAATTTTAAAAGATAATATGAAAAAAATCGTACAATTTTTATAAAAAACATTTTTTCTGTCTTCAAAAATAAAGGCCTCAGAAGCCACGTAAATATAATCAAAGACCCTGTATATACAGGGTAGGACAATGAAAAGAAACAACGTCGATTTGACACAGTCGCAGTGGTTAAAAAAATCGCTTGAACCCGTCAATTTTTTTTTCGGGAGAAACATTTTATGAAAATTTTCAATTCCGTTACTTCAACCCCCAGGGGAGGGGTGATCTTAATCCCTAGAATATTAAATGGGAGAAGGGGTCAAGTAATAACTTATTTTAAAAACCGTTCAACGACTATTAATTTTTTAAATTTGAGTCAGTATTTCTCCAGAAAATGCATTATGAAAAAAGTCCTATTTTAGAAAGAAATAAATTAGAACTTTTCATTTTTTTGCATTTTCCATTTTGTGTTTGATACTTTCCGACTTTATATTGCAGTTTAAATATAATAATTAATTAATGTAGAGTTTGAAGTTAAATCTGCTCAAGAAACGGTATTATATGTTGGTGTCTTGTTTACTTGCACTATTTGCTACACATAATAAAATACAATTTTTGATATCCGGTTTAAAATCGAAAATACTATTTCATCCGTTTATTTTAATGATGTCAATATCGTGCTGCATCGAGACACCAGTTTAAACTTAAACTTTCGGTTTTCTTTTCTTCGCATAAGATGGTTCATTCTACTCCAGAAAGAATTTTAATAACACAGCCCCAAAAAAAATTGAAGGTCCAAAAGGCCATGGTATCTTTATTTTTTGGGGTCGCTGAATACAAATATGTAGTCAGTTTAATCCCATCGGGTCATGGTAAAGAAATATTTTAAGGTCAAACGTGCAAAATTAAACAGAACCACAAAAAAACACGAAGGTCCAAAAGATTTGACCATGGTATCTTTATGTTTTTAAGGTCGCTGAATCCGAATTCGGTGTCAGTTTGACCCTCTCAGGTCAGGATCAAGGGCATTTCAAGGTCAAATGTGTCAAGTGTATACTTATGTTTTTGAGGTCGTTGAATACGAATCCGTGGGCAGTTTGACCCCATCAACATTTGGTTGCAATTTGACCATAAAATTTCCTTGACCCTAAACTGATGGGGTCAAACTGACTCCGGCTTCGGATTTAGCGACCCAAAAGCATAAAGATACCATGGTCAAGTCTTTCTGACCTTCAACTTCTAATATTGCGCAATTATTTAACGAACTAAACCCGGATAAGTATGTGAACAGAAAGTACGTTCTTAAGGTGGTGAATAAGTTTTGGGAGACATAATCAGTGGCAAAGATAACTTTGTTCAATGTTTGGAATTTTGCGAGTCAATGATTAAACAACTAATTAATAATTCAATTTTTTTTAATATTGGTTTTTCGGACGAGTGTTCTTTTTTTTGTGAACAGAACGGTTAATGGACATAACTGCCCTTATTGAGATGTCGCAAAACCACACATTTTTCAGAAAGTTTGCACACAAAATCCTAAAAAATTAAACGTCTTGGCTAAAGTGTATAGTTGGGCTGGTCCTTTTTTTCTACCAGGAAATCTTAAAATGTAAAAGTACTTTCAACTATTAGAAGATGTTGTCTATTCCGCATTAGGTAGGTAGGTTTAGGTAGGTTTAAAGTGAGTGGGCTTTTTACGCCCTCCACCGCGACAGCTCGGTCTATTGCGGCTCACACCTTTTTGTTTCTCCCAACAGTATCAGACGTCCAACGAATCCGATATCAGTTTGGGAGAGAGTTCTTACATCTCCTTTTACTTGTGTCGCTACCGGACACGAGCACAATATGTGTTCTGCTGTCCCTGTCTTCTGGAAAGTATGACGAGCAGACAATTAGATCCATCATGCCCTACTCTCCTGGTTTAGTGGGTAGCTACCAGGTCCTTGTTACAGGAACCAGATGTTCCTTCTAAGGCCGTTTCTTCGGCCTTTTCCTACGAAAACGGTTATATCCGTTTTCTGTTTAAAGTCAGGAAACTCTTTTCCCTACAAAGGCGGTTCTGTCCGCCTTCTGTTTGGATTCAGAGATCCCTTCCTAAGCACCTGTTTGTTCGTGATGGATTAGCCCCTCCCCGTGAAACAGGCGTCTGTGACTTCAGGGGCACCTTTCGAAACGGATTCACCCATTTCGGTCGGCGCACCTTTGTCTGCTTGTGACCTTGGGTGGCACCTTTCGAAACGGATTTATCCGTTTCGGTCAGCGCATCTAATAGTCCACCCCGGCAGATCCCCGCATTACCGCAGTAAGGCTAGATATTCTGAGAGGTCGCCCTGTATCTCAGAGGCATCCTTGGAGACACCTGTTTAAGGCACAGGATGTCATTCACTCATTAGCACGGTATGCTAACACCTTGAGTTAGGCCTTGTGTTCGTCTTAGCTTAGAATCCCGTTCCATACGATGGCAACAAGAGTTGCCGATAACCAGCAACTCTAGCGCATGTTTCAAAAGATCCTACTGGGCCCAACAACGACAACGACGTGCGAACACAGCGGTTGGGCTATTCCGCATTAACTGAAATTGTAGAGCCAAATAACTATTATAATGCAAATAAGTTAACTCTAGCTGTTCGTCAGTATTTGGACGAAACATTTCCTGGTAAGTGGATTGGGCAAATAGGTGCTATTGAGTGACCTGCAAGGTCACCAGATTTAAATCCGCTAGACTTTTTTGTTGGGCTATCTTAAAAGTAAAATTTACAGTACTCGGCCGGAATCCCTAATTGACTTACGTCAATGGATTATCGCCGAATGTCGACAAATTACTCCAGAAATGCTTAGGAATGTAGGACGTCATTTTGAACCAAATCTCTACTACTGCATGAAAACTGGAGGCCAACAATTCGAACTCCTGTAGTAATAGAGGAGTTATTTTAAATAAATGAGATCAAAAATTTAAACTGCACAAAACTAGTTTTACTGGGGGGTTTCATTAAAAGACGTACACTCTAAAATAATAGCATTCTTTAAAACAAAAATGTAAGAATAAAAACACCATAACTTTTAATTTTAAGAAACTTTGGCGTTAAAAGGCATCTTCTGAAAACTACTGATCCAAATTTAAAATATTAGGAAACGCTGAAAACAGGATTAAATGGCCTTTAAAAAAGGTATTATTGATCCTCATCCCATTTACCATTTTAGGGGTAAAGGTCGCCCCTTCTAGAGGGGTTGAAACACAGAAATATTTACAAATTGACGGGACCAAGCGCTTTTTTTAATGTTAGCAACTGTGTCAAATCGACGTTGTTTTGTGTTCGCTGGTCCACACCGTATATTTTTACATTATTTATTTATTTAAAAAAATATAATATCTATAAGATGTATTTATAATTTCATTCTTCATTTTATTATTATTTTTTCAATGGAAAAAGTATTGTTTTCTGTATCCTGTGGTGTATTACCTCAACGGACTATTAAGAATTTAAAAGATATATTTTTATATTATTTATGAACTTTGAAAATAAAAATCTAGGCGAAATTTTTCTTTAATTTAAACACATCTTAGCATCTTATGTGCTTTTACTTCCTATCGAAAAAACGATTTACACATATAAAGCCCAAAAACTACCGTTCTTTTTAACGTTCTTAATCGCCAATTAAGACTGCTTAGTCTGACGATTTTTTTATTTCCTACACCTAATTTAATTTTAAACCGTCTTAATCGCCGAAAGCTGCCGACTGCAGCTTTTAGCGACTCACCGAAAAACAGTAAATGAAGCGTATTTATTTGCATTTACAAGAATCACGAATAAAAATATTCTGCACCTTCGTTTTTAAATGAAGACGGACGGATCGACGATTAGTTATGTTCGGTTTTTGCCCACAAACTGGCAATGATAATCGACGCTTTTGATCGCCACGATTAAAACTGCTTAAAAAAACGAGGTCTGTGGGGACCTTAAGAATATTCAGAAAATGACGGCCAGGATTGTTCCGAAAATTTACACAATAATTATATTGCATTTTAAACGTTTGATAATTCTAACTTTTCGCAGTAATTAAGAAAATTGAGAGAATGTATGACAATTGACGCAGGACAATTTTGAGAGTCGGTGTTAATTTAGCCTAAGAAAATAGTCTTATTTAAATCTGATCTGATCTGATCTGAAAGTTTTAGAGGGTGGTTATACCACAGCACCTAGATCTCAGTAGGTCCTTTGTGCTTCCTCTTGTAGGCGGAAGATTTACTGCGTCGTCCAACATATTGATTTAATATAGTTAACGACATCTTTATGTGGAATCTCCCTAATTTCGGCTAATAGAGGTCAGTTTGTGCCCAGCATGGATTTCCGTTTAAATGTAAGGGCGGGACAATCGCAAAGAATATGGTCCACGGTGTCATTTTCTTGTTCACAGCCTCTGCATATTTTTGTGCCAATTAAACCTGTTTTGAATAAATGTCCTCGTAGCCCGCAATGGCCAGTCAGACCGCATTTTAAGACTCGAAGGTTCCTTCTTTTTAAATCAAATGGGTTTTTGCTTTTTGTCAAATTTGTTCTATATATTCTATAAAATTTTAGTTTACCTCTAGAATTTTACATTCAAATTTACATCAAAAATTAAAAACCTAAAGCTGTATAACCATTTGAAGAAAAAATGTTTTAAAACATTTAGGGTTTAGAGTAGCAGCAGTAATTTACAAAATTAGCGTTTGTACCCATATGTATCACATAAGTAATAGCAACAGTTTTACCGAAATTTATTATTAAATACAAATTATGTACTAACTATTACCAAAAAAAAAAATCCAGATCGAAGTGAGTGGCAACAACCCGATCTCTCCGGCTAGGTTGGAGACATCATCTGGTATACAGATGGTTCCAAAACCGAGCAGAGAACTGGAGCGTGCGTGTATAGTGAAATGACGAATTTAAACACAGTTCTGTATTTCAAATGCAGATATATGCTTTACTGCACTGTACAGGGTGATCAGTTAAGGTCGTATAGATTTGAGAAAAAAAAATCATAATAAAAGTCGCCAAGAGAAATTGCTGGAAATTATTTTCGAGTTTGTCAAACGTCCGCTAGAGGGCGTTACAAACCAAGTAGAAAAATGGGATTTTTATAGAATTTTGTCTAATGAAAGTATATCGATTATATCATTTTCATATTTACTGACCATTTCCCTACATTTTTTGTCTAAAACGTTTTGTTCTATCTATCAAAGTAAAGCGGTGGGGGAAGTTCAATTGTTTTTTTAAACAAACCAAGATTTCTCCCGTTTCTTTTGACCGATTTTAGCAAACTTAGGTCATATGAAAGAGCTAATTTGCACTACAAAACTTAATTTGGTTTTGAATTTTTGACTTTTGCTGTCACCGCTAGATTGCGTTAACTGAAATGGTAGCAAATTTTTGAGTTTTTTAAAAAAAAAACAATAGTAATGGTATATTAATTTTTATATATTTTAAAGAGGATAAATTTCTCTATAATTTAATGAAAAGAATTTATTATCTATCTTTTGAACGGTTGATATTGGCCAAAATATAATTTTATTACATTAAAAATGGCACGCCACTGTTTTTTATCAAAATAAAATCAGTTTTGTAATCGCTTATTAGTTGCTAATAAAGAACCTCTTGACTTTTTTCGTTAGACAAACGGTTTTGGATTAAACAAATAAAATAGGTTTACATACCGTTACCTTATAATTATCATTGTAAACAGTATGTAAACCTATTTTATTTTTCAATCCAAAATCGTTTGTTTAACGAAAAAAGTCAAGAGGTTCTTTTGCTAGCAACTAATAAGCGATTACAAAACTGATTTTATTTTGATAAAAACAGTGGCGTGCCATTTTAATGTAATAAAATTATATTTTGGTCAATATCAACGGTTCAAAAAAGGGTAGATAATAAATTCTTATCATTAAATTATAGGGAAATTTATCCTTTTAAAAATTAAATAAATACCATTACATTGTTTTTTAAAAACTAAAATTTGTACTATTTCAGTTAAGCCATCACGGCGACAGAATAGTCAAAATTCAAAACCAAATAAGGTTTTGTAGTGCAAATTATCTCTTTCATATGATCTAAGTTTGTAAAATCGGTCAAAAGAAACGGAAGAAATCTTGGTTTGATTAAAAACAATTGAACTCCCCACCGCTTTCTTTGATAGATAGAACAAAACGTTTTAGACAAAAAATGTAGGGAAATGGTCATAAATATGAAAATGATATCATCGATATACTTTCATTAGACAAAATTCTATAAAAATCCCATTTTTCTACTTGGTGTTGGTTGTAACGCCCTCTAGCGGACGTTTGACAAACTCGAAAATAATTTCCAGTAATTTTTCTTGGCGACTTTTATTATGATTTTTTTTCTCAAATCTATACGACCAATATCTTATGAGATATGGCCGCTCGCTACCCTTAACTGATCACCCTGTACAAAAGAAAATAACAGGAGGACTTATAGAAACAAGCGGATCTGCCTAATAACAGGCAGCCAGGCTTCACTGGGGGCACTAGCAAACCCCAAGGTAACGTCCAGGCTGACATGGGAATGCCAAGAAGAACTGGAAGTCCTGGGAGAGCGCAGCAGGGTGACTCTTCTGTGGGTACCAGGACATTCGGGAATAGAAGGCAACAAAAAGGTGGATGAGCCAGCGAGACAGGGATCATCCACACCATATTTTAGATCAAAACCTGCCCTTGGAGTGACCAAAACCACAGCACGAGTGCAAAACATGGAAAAGGTTTTATAAGGGGGCCATCCAAAAGAACGAAGGAAGAACTACTTAGCCATAGAGGAAAAGACTTCGCATAAAGCCGGTCCCAGACACTACGTGCATTTGGCGAATGTTCGGCGAATGTGCGAATATTCGAACTAATCACTACACCTTCGGCTACTCTCCCACACGCTACTTTATTTGAAAAATGCGTCCAGTGACAAATATTTCCCGTAGTAGAGAAGCCGAAGTCTTAATTTTCAGTGGCGTGGCGTTGCAGTTCAAAATGGACAGTGATGAAGATCAGATGGTTATCGCTGGAAGTTGTGTGATTTTCAGCAGTGTTTTATTATTACAAAATAGGAAAAAAGAATGGAAAAGAAGATGATGGTGGATGTTGTCTTTGAATAGAAGCCGTTCTCGGTGTGTATTTACCAGTATAATACAGGCCCACGATTTTTTTATCGACCTTTTCCTTAGATACGGCGCAATTTCCAACCTAGATGTACAAAATTTTATTAAATCCAGGTAAGCCACACCTGAGATGTTTCGCCGTTTCCTTACACACTGTATACTGGATAGATACTATACTAATAAAATATGGAATTACCCGAATTACCAAAACCATTCTAATGTTATAAAATTTATAATATTTCAAGTTTTGTCAGTTATAAATAAAGAAAAATATAAAAGTATGACTTATCTCTGTACTTATTGTATCTCTTGGATAATAAACTGGTTGTAGGAATTTAGCCATTGCTTCGTAAGCGAACCACGTAGGTTTATAAACGTCATCCCTACCAGCACCCTACTTTAAACTTGTTTTGACTTAATTAAATAACTGGCGAAACATTGCCATCAAAGAATCTTTCTTTTTTTTTTCAATTCTACAACCGAGCACTCCACGCTAAACTTTGTTTTAATATTATTCCGGGCATTAGCCACTTTATTTCTATTCTTATGTTCTGGAATCTGTGGGTTCCAAATTGCAGGTTTATTGTCATATAATTGTATAATGTCTAACGTTAACTCGTTGCTCCATTCCATTTCAGCAAATAAAAAACAAATTAACCCGCCACCAATGCAATACACAACGAACTGAGGGGTGCGCTAAAGCCAAAAAACATATAAACAAAGCCGTAGCGTCTGGGAGCGATGCCGAAGTTAACTACGCAGCACTTCGCCGTACTACGAGCTTCTTTCATTCGTGCCAATTTACCGACAGCCTCCTGGAAAAAGACGAAGTACGAATCTTCGTCGAAGGTAGGGCTCCCACACGCTACGCGAATAAGCTAGAATACCGAGTGTTCGCCGAATACACGTAGTGTCTGGGACCGGCTTAACAGTAGGGTTGCTAACAAGGTACGATAACCTAAGAGGACACCTACACAAGATAGGCTTATACAGTGGGGACCCGAGTTGCAGAATGTGTGACAAGGGGAAAGAAACAGCCTATCATATCCTGTGCGAATATAAAGCGTTGAATCACAAAATAAAGGCATTATTTGGGTTACTGAAAATTAGCCCATAGGAATATATCAAGCAACCAGTCTTGGGGTTATACAGACTTGTAGAAGGAATAAAACTAATGGGAGGTTTAGTACAAAAGATAATGGGAGATTAGGCACAAAAAGCCCGAGAGGCTGGGCTGCCTCCGGTAGTAATTCAATACGGCTCCCAACAAAGAAGAAGAAGATTACCAAAAATCCTATAAAACATTTTCAAGTTCAAAAACGTGGTAATTCGAGATAAATCTTCCAAAAATATAAGCGAAAACTCATTAGATTCGGAATGATGTATAGAAAAATGTATAAAGGATTTTTCACCATGCAAAAAATTGCTAAGGTTATTAAAAAATCAAGTTAAAAAAAAAGGTTTTTCGTTTGTTGTTAGGAAGAGGAATTTTTTTTTAATAAAACAGTAGCAACTTCCGAAGTTCTATCTTCAATATTTATAATTTTAATCGAAGACTCAAAATAGTGCTCCGTGCGCACCGCCTTAAAGGTAGTGCGCTACAGAAAATATATTTTTTGGGTAATAAATATTAATTAAAAAATTTGATAGAATTATGGTTAATTAGTTAATTAACAAAAAACATATTTTAAGAACAAGACAACCCATTCGAAAAACTAACGGAGATAATTAATTAAGACAAGGTCTTGATTTTACCAGGTTGCAAAAACTATGGGAGCACTTTACTGGTCTTTCAAGGGTTAAACACCAAAAAAATAAATAAATAAACTTAAAAATCGCCATGTTATCCATCATCATCATTAAATTGCTATTTCAAAAAAATGTATACAGGGTGTCCCAAAAGTAATGGGACACAGAGCAACAGCAGATTCCTTAGGTCAAAATAATGCAATTTACGTAAACTTGCCTTATCCGAAAGTTAATAATAACAAAGATACAGGGTGTTAAACTTTTAATTTGCTTTTGTTTTTCTTAATAATTCTTTAACCAAATGACCTAGGGTACAAAATTGGGATCTGGGGGTTTTCTGAGGCAAGAAATTTAAATTCGTCTACGCTTTTGATTTTGCACTAGGGGCCAGTAGGCCTACCTCACTTGTTTTAAATGTCGTAACTTTTTTGGCTTGGAATATTGACCTGTTTATTAAAAATAATTTACTATAAATTCATCTGCATTAAAAATGTATACTTTATTTAAGTCTCTAGGAGCAACCGTTCTCGAGATAAACGCACTTTAAAGATCTTGCAATTTTTATGAAAATGAATTTTATCCAATTGTTTTCAAACTTTACATAGTGATAGTTCTTAACACGCTGATCAAAGGTCTTCCTGGGTACAAAACCCGAAAACGCCTCCAACCCCCCTAAAATCACCCTCAAAAGTCCCCAAATCCCCAGTGACTTTTGAGGGTGATTTTGAGGGGGTTGGAGGCATTTTCGGATTTTGTACCCTGGAAGACCTTTGATCAGCGTGTTAAGAACTATCACTATGCAAAGTTTAAAACAATTGGATAAAATTCATTTTTCATAAAAAAATTGCAAGATTCTTAAAGTGCGTTTATCTCGAGAAGCTTCCTAGAGACTTAAATAAAGTATACATTTTTGATGCGATGGATTTATAGTAACTTTTTTAATAAACAGGTCAATATTCCAAGCCAAAAAAAAGTTACGACATTTAAAACAAGTGAGGTAGGCCGTAGCTGGCGCCCTCTAGTAGCAACATTAAAAGCGTAGACGAATTTAAATTTCTTGCCTCAGAAAACCCCCAGATCCCAAATTTTGTACCGTTAGGTCATTTGGTTAAAGAATTATTAAGAAAAAACGAAAGCAAAATTAAAAGTTTAACACCCTGTATCTTTGTTATTATTAACTTTCGGATAAGGCAAATTTACGTAAATTGCATTATTTTGACCTAAGGAATCTGCTGTTGCTCTGTGTCCCATTACTTTTGAGACACCCAGTATATTTTTCTATTTGACTATGTTGTTTATTAATAAATATAGAAAAAAAAATAACAAGGTAAAAGGATCACAAAGAACGTCAGGTTTCTAGAGTCATGAATTACGACTTTTATAGATAAAATATACTTATTTTTAAATTACCTGAATAAAGTTTAAGATTGACTTTTAGGACACCGAAATTGTTTAAATAAATTTTCTATAACTAATTCTCCAAAATTAACACATTTTGCAATATTTAAACAAAGTTTTTCTTATAATTACCTTTTGGTTAGTACCACACACAATATATCAATTAAAGAAAAAAAAAAAGTCTGCACGACTAAAAAAAAGACTTTACGCCAAATCTTCTACGTTTCGTTTTTTCCAGAAAACATCTGCGAAAGATAAACGACCATAAAAGTGATGATGAGTTTTTATTTTTATTTTTCAACATCCATGTGCTTTTTAGAAAATAAATATATGCTAAGAAACCGCAGCGACAAAACGTTGTTAAGTGAAAGAAAATAAAAACATAACATATACTCACCCTTTTACAAACCCCTCTTTACTTAGGAACAATATAAAAAACACTAAACTAATGCCCACACACTTCTGAAATTCCATTAATTTTGCCGAACTCATTTTTTTTTCAAACAAATAATTACAATTTTTAATAAGAAATTACTCAGATCTCCGCGATTTTTGCAATTAACACAACTAATGAAAAAATTATCGCGGTTTTTTCTAATTGCTAACGAAGTAAGTCATAAAAAAAGTAAAAAGAATCACAGTTATTGCCGGTAAATTTGCGATTAAACCGTTGTGGTGCAAATTTCAATAATTAAAATTTCAGGTTCAACTTTTTTAAATTTCTACATGATAACTCGCGAGCCTACGAATGCGTTTCGCGGCCGGGGCATCGTCTTTTAGCTTCACTGACAGCTGGAGAACGTAGGTGTAATAGTTGGGTTATCAAGATGATTGTAAAGATAAATAGACGGTGGTAATGATTTTAAAGAAACTAGGATTTCCAGTGGCGTATTTTACTTTTCCGTTATTCTACCATACTCCAATAGAGTATGTCCAAAAATAATGCATATATTGAGAATTTAAATTGTACCAGAGATAGAAAAATATTTAAACAAGATAAATTTTGAACACTTTGTAGCTCTCTCAGTTTTTGATATATTTAAAAAACATTGAATTATTGCATTTTAACTATTTTAAATTTAAACATTTTGTTAAAATATTTTTTTTTGGCAAATTCAAATTTTTAATCTTTTTATGAACAATATCCCACCAAAACACACATTTAGGTTCACAATTTTTTTCCACTTCTTTTTGCCTTTTACTAATTTATCTGAGTGTATACGAAGCCCAAAGAAAAGTATGGAAGATGTTAAAGAATAGAAAGAAGCCGGTGAATGAGTTTGTACAAAGCAAAGAGGTCGCTATAGAAACGTGCAAAGAATACTTTGCAGGACTATACGATGCCGAAGAAAAACACGAAATAGAATATCAGACAGCGTCTAGTCCCAGTTTTGAGACGGAAATAAGGAAAAACTGAGAAAAATAAAAACAGAAAGCACCGGAACGGACAAATCCAAACAAGCTTTTGAAATATGGCGGCCCGGAGCTTGCAAGAGCACTTCCTTCTTTAAAAAGTACTGAGAACAACAAAATACCGAAAAACTGGCCCCGAGCAAAACAGTTTCCCCTTTTAAGAAAAAAGAAACTCTTTAAAACTACAGAGGAATAACCCCATTAAAAGGGTTTTACAGGATCTAAAGGGTAGGCCCCCCGAAACGCATAATAAATGGGAAGAAAAAAAGGGTTCAGAAAAAATAGATCACCGACGCCATATTAATCACCAAACAAAAAAAGAAAAA
>JAHBCN010013970.1:0-23629 GCA_019359885.1 Listronotus oregonensis
AGTGTTTAAATAATTGATTAAGAAACGGCGCGAACGCTCTAGGTTAGGATTTAAGGTAAAAAATTGGTCTGTGTATTTGCGGGACAATAACGGATTTAATTGTAGTTAAAATAATTAGGGCTGTTTGTCTTCTTTTATTGCTTTAAAATATAAATCTTATTAATTTTTTTTGGTTTTTTAATGTACAGTTGCCCATTTCCCCCATAGGTACCCCCCTAATTGTTATTGTAATGTCATATAGGCGCCATAGATCTTTGGCTAAACGGTAAAATCGAAATTTGAAAATTTTTTGCTCGCCTAAAAGATAGGGGAAAATCAAAACATTGTCAATTTCAGAATGACCCTATATTTTCCTAATTTTACCAGGCATTTAATTTTTATTCCTGATCCTATTTGCTTGTCTTATAGTTTTTTACGATATTTATGTAATTCTAAAAAAAAATATCATCACTCAGCGTTGTCTCGTCCATTGCTGTAAAACTCAATAAACTTTGGGTACCCGCATGTAGGTCCGGACTTAAAATTTTCTTTATTAATTATTGTACCTGCTTTTTGGTATATTATGTAGATTAAAGGTAAATTGCAGGTGTTTAATATAAAGCACAGTCTTTTTATCTTAGTTCATCAGTCGTTTGGAGTTTGTCAGGGTATTTTCGTGTGTGTTATTGAACATCCAAAATAGCTAACCTAAACTATTAATATTAGTAGGTAATCAGGACCCTTTCAAAAGGTGCGGTGCCTACACAATAGATATTTGTCAGGCAACTTATTTATGGCTGGGTTGTCATTTAAATTTTATTGCGGTCGAGAAATCAACGAGTTATTGTGGAATGTACCATATCATCAACAATTTAATGGTTTAGTATGAAAACCTCGTATGGCACAAAATATAAATTTTCCAGAAGACACAAAAAACTGATTTGCTGCACTATTTTGCCTAAAAATATTTTTTTTACATGTTTTGGATTGAAACTAACACCCACGAAGTGTTTTAAAGTAAGAAAACACTGTGAACACTTAAAAAATGCATCCAAATTTCATTGGATATACAGGGTCTTCACACTAAATCTTGGGAGCAGCTGATATACGTGGTTTCTGTTGTTGTCTATATAGAGCAGCGCTGCGCAGATGGAATTTTTGTAACAGCTGTTATGTATAATAAACGCAATTTTCTATCTAAAACCACCAGAATGTCATTTAAAAAAAAAAAAGAAAATACGAGGTTTTCATACAAACAATCAAATTAATAGTTCTTTAGAAAATAAAACAGAATAACATTAAATTTATTTTGGTTTCTCATTTCAGACAAGAAGCGACGAAGTTTTACTGGAAACATTCAGCGGTGATGAAGATGAAACGACCAATGAGAAGCCCGACTCTAGAGATCTCAGTCCATCATGCGACACGTCATCCGAAATTAAGGATCTTTTAACAAGAAAATTAGAGTTAGAGAAAAGGAAACGAAGTCAAGAAATGCATAGGCAACAAGTTATGGTAAGTCGAAGCATTGCTAATAATTTTACTTTTTCTAATTAAGGACCTCCATATAAAGTTTAAATTTATGCAGTAATTTTGAACAACCCTGTATTTTCATTTCATGTTATATGACGCTCAATGACATTATTTTTACTTTTGTGTTTAGATAAAACGTTTAACTTAAAGAAAAGCTTAATGTTAGAATGAATTATCATTTACTCACTGACCTTTCATATGGACCGGCAAATGGTATCAGATGCGCAGTTCAAAAGTTAGATTTTATGGGCGAAAAAATATGTCCGTGCGCTGTGGCAGTAGTCATCGCTTGGGGTCTTAAATCATGCGCAGAACGGACCAGCAGACCGATATTATTAACACGTTTGTCGCCGGCCAGGTCCGTACTGGCCGCTTGTATAATTACTGGCTTTTTGTATAATTAAAGATTCTAAACAAATTTTACTGTTGTATTGATTTATTTTGTGTTTCTCTTCAACGTGCTGATTGGTCGGTGAAAGAAATATATATACCCCGCTCTGCGTTCTGATTGGTCGGCTGCTCCTCGTCGATTAATCGACACGTTGGAGCCCAAGAAAGGTTATGCCATATTTTTTTTTCTCTCTTGCACGCTTATTCGCACTGCCAAACGGCAAGGTTGCCTCTAGTAAATGTATACTCCTTTTGTATGAATACATTTTAGATATTTATAATATCTTATTATCGCTATCGAAAACATTAGTCTAAGCAGAAAAAGAGTTAACGTGATTTGTACCAACTTTTTTTTTTCTTTTGTTTATAACTTTGTTCCAATTTTACAAAAAACCGATTATTGTAAGGCCATATGCAAGTCAAGTCAAATAAACCCAATCCTAACCGATAGGTGACAGTGTATTACACGATCCCTTTGCTGATCTCCAAACAAAGCAGAACCTTTTAAATATACAAAAAGCCTTTAAACTTTGTCGTTTTTGAATCGACATAAAACCGTGTAAAGTAGACACTCACGTTTTTAACCGATTCAACAGTTTCAAAACCGTTTTACGACGGACGGTACAAAGACTAGGTCTTGAAACAAACCCTATCTTTTATTAGCTATTTAAATTTTGTAATATTAATTTTGTTACCCTATTGTTCATATTACTACCTAACATAATTTATATATGTATAGAAACGCAAAATAAAAAATTTAGTACCTAAATATAGAAAAAAAAAAAAGTTATTTGAGCAACCAGTTGGAAAAAGCACTATTTTTCGTAACGAGCAGAGCAAAAGAATGTAAATTATGAAAAATAATTTTCCCAACGCTTTTCCCCCGATATTTTTTTTTAATTTTAAATATGATATAGTTTTTATTAATTTAATTTTAAAATTAAAAAAACTTTTTAAAACTGATGGACGTTGTCAAATATATTACTTTTCATTACTAGTTGCAAAAAATTTTACTTTTTGTAATTGGTTCAGAAAACTAAGATATTTTGACAACGTCAGTGAGTTTTAAAAAATGTCACTTTAAATGTCAAAATTAGAAAAAATATATTTTATGAATATACAGGGTGATTCATGTGGAAATGTCAATACTCCAGTTTGGTAGTCAGGGTCCAAAAATAAACATAAAAGTCTATACCAATATGGGTCCGCAAGCTCTTCGTTTCCGAGATAGAGGGTGTTCACCACAGAGCTGACATGTGCTTAGAAGCAAATGGTGGAAATTTTAAAAATTATAAAACCTAGCTTATGTTTTGCCAAACATAATTTAAAAACAATTATTTAATTAAAAATTAAAATACATATTGTTTAATTATACATTTTGTTTTTTTTTTTTTAATTTTGCTATAATAAAATCAGATGCGTCGTTTTTTTTTTTCCGAAAACGGTTGTCAACAACTTTTAAAATAACCCCTTTTAATGTAAAAAAGACAAACAAAATTTAATTTACTTAAAAAATTAAAACATATTAAAAAGTTGTGATTGGTCAAAATAGTATAAACACGTGTAGGTGGCTCCCCCTAGAAGTAAGAGCTGTAATAAGATTAGATTCGAATTCGTCATACCAAAAAACCCCGGATACCAATTTTTACTCCAATATTAACATTATCAGAGTTTTTATTTTAAAAATAGAAAAATTAACTAAAAATTTTAACACCCTGTATTTCAAAAACGAAGGCCTTGCGGATCCATATTTGTATAGACTTTTATTTTTATTTTATTTTTTTTTTCATACTGTCCGGTATATACATAATTACGTTACCCATTTGAGTCCGGTAAATGCGATTTGCCGGTAAGTGTTGCCTAGCAACACTTACCGGACTGTTATCAATGACATTTAGATAAAACAAAAACGTCAATCATTTTTTGACACAATGTGTCGACATGTCAACATTGTCTAAAGACACGTTCAGATCGAACTGTTTTCGAAGTACTAACTTATGACGATTTTGTGAGAAAATTAAAAAACCATTCTAATTAAAATAAATACAACAATATCTTAGAAATACCTTATATTTTTTCTATTAGAAAATTCAAAAAAAAATTAACAAAAGCAACTAATCTACTTCTAAATTTTCATTTTTGCGTTTAAATACCTTTGGAACTCTTGGGCATCTTCTTTTGTTAGTGGAGAATATGTGGGCGAATCTCCGATGGACAAATGTTGGTGCTTAACCAGGTATATATAATACTTTGAAACAATTCTGTTGCGTTTTAAGTTAGGAAGTAGTCGAATCTTTGCTGAAATCCTTAAAGACTCTCTTCTTCAACGTTTTTAAAAACGTACTTCTGAATATGTTTTTAAATCACAAAGTTTTTGTAATAGGTAAGTCAAATAAGTTAAGTTACGATGATTCTTTTTTATGTCATGAAATACAAGAGTTTCTTAACGTTCGCGACCTTGCGATTTCACAACAATTTGTAGATACACCTTAATTATTTGTCTATTTCATCCTTTTTCAAAGGCGAATAATCCACCTGACAACTTCTATTAAATAAATGCCTGTAATTACCTAATAATAAGAAATAAAGATCTATACGTGGTAGACTTATTGTTGAAATAAAATTTTCTACCAGTTTTAGTAAAGAAAACTTAATATTAAAAAGTAATCAAGATATATTACATCCGAAACTGGTTTTTCTATTTAACTAAAATCCAGGAAAATAGTTTGAACCATTCTTAGCTTGTAGGTTTTATAGAGCATATACTATACATAGATTTATAGTAGCTTATTGCTGAAATAAAAATTTTGTACCAGTTTTAGTAAAGAAAACTTAATATTTAAAAGTAATTTAAGAAATATTACATCCGAAACTGGTGTTTCTATTTAACTAAAATTTAAAAAAATAGTTTTGAACCATCCTTAGCTTGTAGGTTTTATAGGTATATACTATACATAGATCTATACTAGCTTATTGCTGAAATAAAATTTTCTTACCAGTTTTAGTAAAGTAAACTTAATATTAAAAGTAACTCAAGATATATTACATCCGAAACTGGTGTTTCTATGTAACTAAAATCGGTAGAAAAAAAGTTTGAACCATCCTTAGCGCCTAGATTTTATAGGGTATATAGATCTATAGTAGAATTATTGCTGAAATAAAATTTTCTACCAATTTTAGTAAACTCAATATTTGAATGTAATATAAGATAATTATATTACATCCAAAACTGATGATTCTATGTAACTAAAATTGTTTAAAAAAAGTTTGGACCGTCCTTAAATATATCAGTTTTCTCGTGAACAAGCAGCGTTGATTTGAGCATTGAGTATTTTGCCCATAATGATGAACCATTCATTTTTTTTGACTAAAAACAACAATCGTAGAACAAACCAAAAATGTGATATAAAAACTTACAGCATCAAAAAATATGCCAAAAGCACATCTCTCCTGAATTACTTCCACGACATGTTCAATTTTCCAGTTAACAAATTGCTGAAATTCTTTTTCGTATCGCGTTTTAGATTTTAAAGGAATTAACTTTTTCTTGAGCTTCTCCGATTTTGTTAAAATTTCATCAGGAAGCATCATTTCACTATGCATACTTAATTCCGCCATTGTTGACATTAAAGTGACACAGGAAATCAAAAAGATAGGTACGAATATTTTTGACATTTTAGCTTTGGACCGGCTTTTCTGCGATAGCCGCAAAAATTAATGTTACACAAAACAAATTTGGAAAATAGTGTCATAAAAGAATATAATATATTATTTTAACTTTATTAGTAGCAAAGACAGTATGAAATAAAATAACATACGATACATCTACGTTAGAAGTTGTTACGTACTTCGCATTTGGACTCGGCTCCTGCGTCGCCTCGTCCATAATATCTACTCGTACGTAACAAGTCACCTACCGGCCTTATAACGTAAAATACTATTTGATCCTGACTACAAAACTGAAGTATTGACATTTCCTCATGAATCACCCTGTAAAAGAGTTGTCATTATTAATTTACTGTTGTCAGTATTTTCTGTTCAATAAAGCCAATCTTTTGGTAAATCTGTCTAGTTTAATACAATTTATTGAACAGAAAATACTGACAACAGTAAATTAAAAATAACAACTATTAATTGACAATGACAACTATAGAGTGGTGGAGAACTAAGGTAAACAATATATATAAATTCATAAAATACAGGTTAAATAATGATCACATTCTTCCCTTTCAGTAAAATATTTAAAATCTATAAAAGAAAATCAACAAATGGATACTCCATGCCAACTTGGTTAACTATTCCTGGTAAAGTGTTAATGAAGAAACATGTTCGTCCTAATAAATATGAGCCCCTTGTTGAAGAAGTAGACCTCTTCGAATCTAATCCTGATTATTCCTTTGTAAGATTACCGGACGGAAGAGAAACTACAGTATCGATTAGACACTTAGCACCCGCAGGAATAACTGACGAAGATGAAAGCGCTTCAACTGTACAAGGTGATAGTCCTAGCCAGAGTTCGGAAGAACATTGTTTGTCGCCTCAATTAGATTCTGATATTGTTACTACTCAAAATTTTTTAGTGCGCGCTAGCGTAAATTTGGGATAAATGCGATTAGCGATTACATTTCTAAAGTTAAGTTATCTAAAACAGGCATTTACCTAATCAAAACGCAACGCTTCGGGCAAGTAAAAATTTAATTCCAATAAAATTCTACTGTCGGCAAAAAATATTTATACATAAGATCTGGGCGTCTATGGTAAAAACTATAATTGTCTTTGATCGAGCTCATTCTGCATGCCAATTGCACCGAAATAAGTGCAGATCGGCGTCATTTTTTCTAGCACAAGACAGGTCGACATCGGCTGATCGGTCGCTCAGATACCCCGGCCTACTCACTCGGTCAGAAAACTGAGGTGAGAGATGAATAATTCAATCGGGGTATTTTTAAGTTTGCGGGTTTGCGCGATCCAAATGCATTATTCAAGCGATTCTGATTTGCGACGGGCGCCGGTGGCGCTAGGCTTTTGTTTTATTAATATGCCGACGATTTCACGGTCACCGTGATGGGGCTAATTAGGTCCCATTAGGACGCGCGGGGCACTGAAATTACAGACAATAAGATATTTATAATTGCCCGAATGGTTTACGGCGTTCTTTAAGGTCTTATACCCAGTGGCGGTTCCTATTTAAGCCCGCATAGCCGTGCGTCCCTTCTGTGACATACACACAAAATACAAAATAAAGCTTTATTATTATTTTTTTTAAATCTTTATGACAGCGCACGAAGGCTTCTAAAGCCTAAAAACTAGGTATTTGGGGTGTCATGTTTTTAGATGTTTAACAGGTTTTTAGCGACCTGGAAAACCTGAAAAAGTCAAGGAATTTGTTTTACATCACGGAGAAGTCAAAAAATGCTAAAAATGTAAAGTCAGAAAATTTTAAATGTTGACCTGAAAATTATTTTTTTTTTGCATATTACAGACCTCAAAATCCTACAGTAATAGACCATTTTACAGCATAGCAATAAAAAAACACAATTTAACAAAAAAGAAAAACGTTTATTTCAAACAGTGTGGCAAATAACAAAATTATTACCTATGTACAATACTTTAACCATATAAAATAACCTACCTTTTCGTAAAAATGAGCCAGCATTAACTTTCGTCAATTCCTTTATATCTTGGAGTTTCGCCACTTGCAGAACATATTATACACTTTCTCATGCCTTTCCTTAGATTTCACTGGAAATAAACGAGAAGAAGCTTCCTGGGCTGGATTTAAGATAGCTTCCGAGTCGTTTTCATCAGCCATTTCGATAATTATTGTTTAAAAAAATCTTCAAAGTTTTATTTGGATTGTCAAGTTTTAATAATAATAAGTTTTTGACCAGAATTAGGTTTAAAAATAAAATTTTTTCGAATTTTTACAAACTATGACGGAGAACTTTATTGCTGTCTCGAGGTTTAGTTTTAACCGAAATTATATAACCTCTTGATTTGTCTTGGATTGTTTCAATACTTTATTTATTTCCCAAACAAATGCAATATTTTTCTTCTAATTTCCTTAAAATTGTAAAAAAAAATCAAAATACAATTTAGATATTAGGAAAACTCTCTCGCATATATAATTCTCATCTTTCAAGAAATTGATGCAAGTTAAAAAATACTTCGACCGACGCCGATGGATGTTGTTATATGCGAAACAGAGATAACATTATATGTTTGTCATTTATTTTGTCCGAGAACATTATTATTATTTTTATCTATGCAAAGGTGTGTAATTAACGTGTCTTTTTTGTTTTATTTTAAAATAGTTTATTAATAATAAAGATATTTTTTATAAGTTTACAATTTTTATGGCAACATTTCAGTTATAGACATGGACGATTTTAATAAATTCTAATTACTATTACTACTAACCAGAATCGCCCTTCTAGATCAGTAAGATTTAGATTAGATTTATTTTCCAAAGTTAGGAAAGAGGTTATGGCATTTATTTTATAAAATTTGGAAGTGACAATTATTGATATTTATTTATTTTTTCATTTTACATTTTTATCAATTTACAATAATTGCTTTGTTTAAAATAATATAGATTTTTGGGTCAAGCACAAAAGAATTTTTGAAAATGCTCGTATAAATAAAATATTGCCTATAAAATTAAATGGTGTAGTCGCGACTTCATATAACTTAATGTTGGTAATGGGTCCCAAAAACTAGAATTATTAAAATAATCATAAAAAACCTACACGGAACCACAGCCAACAGCACTTGAGGTTCACTGGCGGTCACCCATCTAGTTACTAACCATTCCCAGCGATGTTTAACTTCGTTAACCTCACGAGATGCGTAGTTTAAGAGTCCATTCGCGCCGCGAAAATTGGATCCAATTTGAGGTTCGGGGCATAATGTTTTTCTCAAAAACGGTATAAGTTATCGATAATTTTCAAAAACTATATGAAAGCCAACACTTAAATCTAGGCTTCTGCTGTAATAGTTTTTTAAATTTGGATTTAGTTTTTAATATTTCCTTGATGAAGTCACCCTAAAATCGGTTATGTTTAGATACTATTTTCTCTTAACTCGACTCATATTTCAAAAATCCGTTACAGCAGAGGCATAGATTATTTCCTTACCTTTAAAATGGTGTATAATTTATGTCATTTAAGTGAAAAATAGTTACCGAAAACGTTATCTCCTGTAGGCTTGCAATCGGAAACAACCTAAATAAAATATAATATTTTTAATGCGGCTATACGAAAATTGTGGTAGTGGGAGTTTGTTAGTCTCCGCCCACCGTCTCCGCGTCCTTTCGCCCGACCCCTAAGGTGTAGCGTAAATGCACTCTTAACTCGGCTGATTACTGTAAATAAATTGAAAAACTTTCTTTGTTTTCTGTTACTATATTTTTATCTAAAATGATCACCATGTCGTAGTATTCATTTTAAAATAAAATAGCTTTAAATTGGGGGAAAGTACATCTCCTTATATTCAGAATCTGCATATGTTTATAATAATGCAATAGCCTATTTTAAAGAACTCTACACAACGTAAAATGTTTCAGCAAGTTTATTGTAGGCTTTTTATTGTTTTTAAACTTCAGTCGATTCGTGATGTTAATTAAGTTTTTTACTTTTTGATGCGGTATACAAAATTTTCAGATTGTCGACGTCTAGAAACAAATGACTTAACTTTAAAAATAAAATTTATTTATTACTGTACTGTAAAACGCACTTTTAGATACTTGGTATTAGTCCGGAAAATGAACTTTCACAGTATTAAGTCCGGTAAAAAAAATTACCGGACGAGTCCGGTAAAACTTTTTTTACCACACTAAATACTGTAATAACAGGTCAAAAGCTGACAACCACTAAATTTGCATATTTACTAAGAAGGTCATAAAGATAAGCCATAATTCCGTCTTGTTTACAAAATCTACTTTACTTTCACATTTCCATTGAGAAAAGGACAAAAATTCTTCTCATACCGTTCTGCCGATTTTTTTGGTACTAGCTGCCCTGTGGCTTCATTTGATTTTTGCAAAATATTATCAGGTTTCAAGATTTACACCATCTTCCTTTATTTTATTAATTCTACCAAAATGATTGTAAAATAACACTAATTCTCAACTGACTTACTTTTCACCTTGACATAAATAAAAACAGGGCAGTTGCATTTCCTGGGTATATCAACGCAATCTTTTCGAGAAATTTAAACTTTATGTCAGTACTGACAATGTTTCCACCAGTAAACAAAAATCTTAAAATCCGTCTCTAAAGCAGACAATTAATTATTTCGAAATTCCAGTAAACATCTCAGTTATACTGTAAAAGTTCATTTTCCGAACTTATAACGTAAAATCCATTTCCATATTGAACAAATAAGAGAATTTACCTTCCGATTTAAAACACGGATTTTTTCTACCTCCTTACGCCATCGCCAGTGTCCAAAGACGGATTTCACTAGATACAGTTTCCAGATAGCCAGTGTTACTAAACAAAAAGTTACCCATCAGTAGTTGTTACCAATTTGACGTTTACGACAATTCGTTATTGAGTCAAGTGTGCCTCGAGCTGTTGACAATCTACCACCGCAAATGGCAATGGAAATTGTCAGCAACACTTGTAGTCAAATACCGTACAATTTACCAACAATAACTTGCACCGTAACTTTTTGTAGCCAAGTTGTCCGTAAGTTGTAAGAAATATTACGCCAATTTTCCTACAAGTTTTTCGACAACTTGACTACAATTTGCGGAGGTAGATTCCGGGCTAATCGAGTCCACAATGGCTATCTGGGTTAGGTCTAAAAAGCTGCCTTCCTAGTCCTTGTTGTACCAACCCAACAACAATTAAAGATAGCGCCACTTTTTCTCTTTCTGGTCAAAGCTAAGAATATATCAGACGGCCCTCGTAAAAAAGCAATTCAGATTCACGAAATTTATGAATCCTGTCAAAATTTTGCAACATATTAACCACATCTAAATAATTCATCCTGCGTGCTGCATCGTGGGAGTCGTTGGTAATTTACAATGTCGACGAGTGCCCGATACTTGACGTTTCTTCTTTTTTTGGCATCGAGCCATCCAGACTAGATCCCATCATTAATGCATCGCGCAACGTCTTAAGTTCGCACAAGAAACGTTCCGATTAAAATGTATTCAATTGATTCTTCTTAATTGAACTTTGGCAAATGGGACGTTCTCGTTATTTAAGTGGACATACGGTGAGAACTATGAATGGAATTTAGTTAACCATATTTCTTTAAAAAGGTGTGACATTTTCATAACTGTTTTCGTTAGTTTTTTACTCTACAGGGTTATCCAACGAGGCCAGACTTTAGCTAAGAAAGGGTTTTAGGAAACTTCCTTCCCCCTTAAAGGAAAAAATAACGGAGGGATAAAAGTTTTTGTGAAACTTCGTTATTTTTGGATTCAGAAGTATGAAATTGTTATGAAGGTTATTAATTACGATTAAAAATTATCTTTTTTAACATTTTTAAAATTACAATTTTTGGGAATTTCAAATGGGGATAAAAGTTTTAAAAATCGTCACATTTTAAAGTTGTTAATATGGGAGTTGGTAATTAGGCTTTTGATCTTCGTCATTTCTGGATTTAGAAGTATAAAAATTGGTATGTGGGCTATTTATTACGGTTTAAAATGATAAGTTTCAAAAAAAATTTTTTTATGGGTGTGCCATGTAGGCGGGGCTAATACCAACTTTCTTATTTTAAATGGGACACCCTTTTGTTATTATTTTTTTGAATTACCCACAAAATTCCAAACATTTTTATGTATCACATCCCAAATACCTTTATTCGATTGTTTTAAGATACAGGGCGTTAAAAAAACGTTTTTATAAATTTAAAAAGAGGGTTCTATTAAATTTTTTTTTCTTTAATAAGTGTTCAAAATGTAAACCATTTACTATTTAATCCCCCTAAACGTACTACAAATTCATTTTGAACATTTCTTATGCATTCGGGAAAATGTTTCGACACTCTTGCCTTATTCTAGTTTTGAACTCCTCAATATTTGGGCGGTCATATAAACTTTGGTTTCAAATATCCCCCTGGAAAAAATCCAAAAGGAGTCAAATCGGGCCATTCAAAAGGCCCTTCCCGAATCCATCTGCCTGGAAAAATAGTATCCAGATAGTTCTTTGAAACCAGATGTTTCTTTTGGCATATAAACTTCTATTGGATCGGGAATAGAACAGCTAGATTGGAATTAGTTCTTCTTGTAAAAACTGTAAGTACCTTGCTCCATTTAAATTTTCTGCGAAGAAATTTGGGGCCCTTCTTGCTGACCTAGAATCCCTGCCCAAACATTTACTTTTTCTGGGTGTTGAGTGGGGTTGCCTCATCCAACGGACTTACTTAATAACGGCAATTTTGACGATTTACTTCTCCGTTCAGCATAAATGTCGACTCATCGGAAAAGAGAATGTTTTCTGTAATAAGATTATTATTCTGCATTAATTTCCATAAATTGTTCACAAAATTCTTCTTTTTTGCATCCTCCTCTTTGGGTTCCCTGGAGAATTGTTGTTTATAGGGTGAAATTTTTTCTGCTTCAAAAACCCCTTACTACTGAAGACTGGCTCACTTCCAATTCGCGCGCTCCTGCCTAGTGGGAATAGGGGGTTTTTCTTCAATGGCAAAAACACTTTAAATTTTTGGTGCCCATTAAGCGCAGACCGACGAGAACTAGTTTTTTTTTACGTGCCTTTTTCAAAACTGTTTTCAATCTTGCTTATAGTACTTTGAGATATGGGTGGGAAATCAGGTCTTCTGTCTAAATAAATGCAAAAATTCATTTTGGGTTCTTGTTCTATTTCCGTACAATCATCATCAAAATTCAATTTTGTACTTTTCACTTAAATAGCCCATTTCGAAAAATTAAAAAAAACCCTCTGATTATCCCACAGTAAAGGCACGTCTTGTAGCAATGTCAAAATTTATAAAATGTCAAAATTATAAAAATGCCACATTTTTTTAGCACATTCAAAAAAACATTACAAAAAAACTGTTTACTGAGACCCTATTTTTTGAATTTAAAACATTTTTTAAAAAAAAAAAATCAATCCTTTTTCCCTTTTCTTTTCCTTTTTCCTCTTGAAAAAAAGCCCTAGATTTCTGAATGGTTTTCGTGTTTTTTTTCTGATTAAATTATAATATTATCTTTTTGCACTTTTTGAATATTTCTTTTGTGTCCTAAAATTTACTTACATTTCAAAGTTTCCAGTTTTTACTCCATCGGGAAGTGATCCATAATTTTCGATGAGTCTAAGAGTGAGTAAAATGGTCGATTGTTAAAATCGAACATCTCAGAAACCACTAGACATAACTTTTTTTTACAGATAATTAGAATACTTATGTAAATTTACATACCAGATCTCATACTTTTATGTGGAACGATAACGAAGTTATGATAGAACTGAAATATTTCGTGTAATATACACAGTGCGTGCGTACTGGGCTCAAGCATTAATTAACTAATGCGAAGTTTTAGGGTGAGAAATTATATTTGTTTTTTTGCATTTTTTTAAAAATAATTATCACTCGGGTGCATTGTTTTTTTTTTAATTGTAGCAAAACATGCCTCACGCCACACTAGCTTAGAGGTATCAACAAAAAAATATATATGTGAAACATGAGAGTGTGAGATTTGTAGTACAACAGATCTTGTATCGTAAAAAAAGCAATGACCTTTGCGTTATATACATATACATGATTGGCCAGACTATACACCGACGCACAATCGGTCAAAACGGCGTATATCAAGAGAATCGAACAAGACAATGCCGCGTTGTTCTCACGGCCGACATCGCCGGCGCTAATTTCGACGGCCTAATACACACACACTTTACACTAACATACATGGATATTGCTTTTAGGGTTTTTTCAGCCTCTTTTTGGAGATTCATTTCGAGCTGTGAGCTTTTAAAGGAATAGACCGGTCGAAAAGACGTTTATTTGGTCATCTACTACGAGGCCTAATTGAATGCGACCAAACAAAATCACGTGTATTAAATATCAGGGGTACTATTTGTTTTTAAAGATTTGGCAACACAGTGTTGTCAGGTGACAGTTGGCACGTGTATGATCTGATCCGAAAGTTTCAGAGGATGGTAAGACCACAGCACCTAGACCTTTGTACTTCCCCTTGTAGGCGGGAGAAATACTGCGTTGTCCAGCCTATTGATTTAATATAGTTAACGACATCTTTCTGAGGAATTTCTCTAATTTTGGCTAATAAAGGGCAGTTTGTCCCCAGCATGGAGTTTCGTTCAAATGTGAGGGCGGGACAATCGCAAAGAATATGTTCCACGGTCTTATTTTCTTGTTCACAGCCTGTGACCAAAACTAACCACAACTAACCCATTTTGAATAGGTGTCCTCGTAGCCCGCAGTGGCCAGTTAGAACGCCCGTTAATACTCGAGGTTTACTTCTGGACATCGTAAGGCATCACTTTGCTATTACCTTGTCTGGAATAGTTTAGCAGTATTTTTGCAAACAATGGAAGTAGTCTTTTATGGTGTCTGTTATTATTATGTCAAGGTTAAGTTGATCTCGTTATTTTGAAAGATACTAATCCTGAAGTAATGCGTGGGCTCTTCAGAGCTAATACTGCTTGTCTACTGTGTATAAATACAGATAGTATTGTTGGTAATGTTGCGACTTTTAAATTTGTGAGCCGCTATGGTTATGGCCGTCAGTTCGGATTAAAACAGTTCGACCTATTTTCAGGTTTGTGATTATATGCCACAGCTTGTACCCACCTTGGTCTTTGAGCTGTCAATGTAAAGGTTAATAGTTCCTTTAGACTCACCCTTTTTTGATATTGTTTCTTTTGTGTTGATTGTGTAGGGTTTGTTGAAAACAAATCTAGCTGCAAGTGAGTCCACTCTTGCCTGTAACAGTGGCACGTGTATGAGAAAAGTGGTTTGAGTCAGAAAATGTGAAAATTGAGGTAATGTAAATTAAACAGTAATTAAAATTATAATTTAAATTTGCTTTTAAACCATTTTGGCAACTAGAAAGCTTTTTAATTAAAAAAAAAGCCATAATGAAGGAAAATTCACATTTTTTACTACCTACTTTTTCCCATACACGCGCCACTTGACGATTTTACTTGAAAGTGTGATGTCTTGACCAGCACCTTTTTCAGAACGTTTTTTTATTTGCGCGCGAGTTTGTTTATCTTGAAAACTTTGACGTGAATTAAGGGAAACCCTTCTTTGACCGTGACACGCTGGTATAACGAATTTAATCTCGGCCACCGTTCGCTCACTGACAGAAGTCTTTAAGGTCGACCAAAATCTGTTGTTGTGTCAGAAAACATCGATGCTGTGAAATGCTTGTTTTAGCATACTGCGAGAAGGAGGCAATTTTGGGCATTAGTTTTATCAGCATATAAATGAATTTCATGATTTCATTTAGCCCCCAAAAAGGGGTTTTTACGTTGAATCTCGCATTGTCTGAATCTGCTCGTGTTGAATGGTGCTAAAAAAAAATTAAAAATACAAGGCGGTTCCTAAAAAAAATTTAAGACGTGCAGTGAAAATTTAAAGATCTATAGAAGAGCCGGGAATTTATGGATACTTAAAGTTGTTCGCACCCGAAGCACTTCGAAACAGATGATCGCCAAAAAAAAAAAACCCAAGGTTGGTTTTTTCTGAAAAATTTTTCCGAAACAGAGATAAGAAAAAAATCAGCAGCTGTCACAGAACCGACTATTATTTGAGAATTGAATAAATCGAACTAATGGGTCATTCGCCGTACAGGCCTGATTTGCCACTAAATTACTTTTTTATTCCGAATGTCAGTTTGTCAACAAATTTAAAAATTTTCGTCAGCAGGAGTTCTTGATGCATTAAAAACCATATTTTGGATATGTCTTAAGCGGCATAGAAAAAATGTTTTGATAAGTGGTTTTAACACATGATAAAGAGTATGGATCGTAAAGGAGAATATTTCGAAAAACAATGAGGTCTCTCAACGACAATTACGGTTTTTTTTTAATATTAGGCCTAAAATATGTGACCATTATATAATAGATTCAAGGACCAGTAGGGAGCCATAACATTGACTTTTGGAGCCCTTTTTGACCCTTAAGGACAATTAAAAATTTTTTTGTCCCAGAACCTTAAAATTGTTCCCCATTTTTTTACTAGAAGGGGGTCTATAAAAAAAATTTTTAAATAATTCTTAAAACATTTTAAAAAAATTGCGAATTGCCCTAAATGACCCCCAAAAAATTTAAAGTTAAGGTCTAGCTGAAGGGTTGCGGCTCCCTACCAATCCTTGAATTTAAAAAATTCAGAGGTTGGTAGGGGCCCGTTATCCGTAAAATCCGTTTTCAAAGGGCCTCAAGAACCTACTCAAAATTGTTCAACAGCTCTCGGACTATAAGACTCGACGCAACCTACACAAAACTTTTAAGTTTTGACAATGCTTTATTGTAGACACATTTTTTTTGTTTTAAGTCCAAATTGGGCTATGAAAATTTGGTCACATGTGATGCAAGTTTATTTGTTTTTGACCCTGTATAACATAACCCCATAAAATATCTATTTTTGAAAAGGTAGTTTGTGTCTAAAAATAGTACACTTTAATAATAAGAAAATAATTTATTAAAAAAAAATCAAAGTGTAATAAAAAAATAATAAATAAAACTTAATATGTTTAATTTTTATGAATGATTTTTATTAAAAAAAAAAACCCGATATGATGCGAACTTTACAGATCATACTGTTAATTTATACAAATTTGTCATAACAATCAAACACCGCACCGCCATAAATTTATTTTCCGTTTATTACCGGACTAAATGACCATTTTAAGGCATTTTTCAGCCTCTTTTCGGGACTCAATTTCTGAATTCAATTATTCTTCGTTATACGCGGTGAGAATCGGGTTAAATGTGCAGTCGATAAGTCGAAATGGACGATAATTAGCGTTTACGCAATATATGGAAATCGTTCCGAAGGCCCGTTAAATAATGCCCGCTGATGCGTTTTTATTTATCGCTCTTGACCTTACCGGGCATCGTTTAATGGTCCGAGACGAATTTGACAGTGCGTGTTGGTGGATTAGTAGGTACATACTTGGACAATTCGGTCAGTTTAATTAATAATTTTTCCACCTATGTTTATTAAATAAGGTTTCTGAACTAGTAAAGATCAAGGAAATTTGAAGGTTAAAGAAAGAACACAGCAATGGGCTATTCAATCAAAAAATGTCCGTCCCACTAAAAAAAAAGCTGTTTGTTATTAAGGTACCCTTTTGATTCAGCTCAGCAATAAAATCGTAGGAAATTCTGTAGAAAAGTCTGTGTCATAAATTTTAGTTGGCAACACGTTTTCGTGTGCGTCGACGGGTATCTATTTATGTATTTTTATGAAATAAACATCAGTCAAAACTGTTTTATTAGTACACCCCAATATTTTCTTTTAGCTATTTTTGAATGACACGGTGAGTGTTATAGGTCAGTAAATAAAGGAGGGGAAAAACCCCCAAACCTGAAGAGCAGGTTGGGCGGTCACATTTTTTTTTTAATTTACAGGTGTCAATGTGTATATTAACCTCTGAAAATATCATATAGGGAAAAAATGTCCGCAAAAGTGGAAAATGGCCCTCAAGAGCCTGAATATCTGCCGAAATATGACACTTAGAAGTTTGAGGTTTGGACAGGAATGAAGAGCAGTTCAGTACCTACAAAAATGGTCCCCAGGAATTTTTTTGCTACCTTAATACTTCTTGCAAAAAAAGGGATTGCAAAAAACATCAGTGTTTGGAATTTAAAAATATATTTTCTTATCAAATTCTGGGACAGGGGGTCCCTTTTGGAAAAAAATTTGGGGGCGCCATCACTTTTTTTCCTATTCACGAAATTATAAAATACCTCTAAAAATAATCTGTATCTCAACAATTTTTGGTGTTGGAAACATGCTTATTTTTCTCGGTATAAGCCTTTAAGCTCCCCTTAACAAAAATGGGGCTAAACATCTACCACTTAATCACCATTCCATCACGCTTGTCTCCGATGCATATTCCTGGTTGGCATCATCAATGTCCTCCTGGTCTATTCTGCCTACTCTTTCTTCATCTTGGTCTATTTCTTCTTCTGTTTTTTTTTTTTTTGCCCTTTTGTCTCTGGCTCTACGCCTGTCCCTCTATCTTCACCTGCATTATTTCTTCCCTTCCTCTTCTTGTTTAGGTACGATTAAATCTTCATTTTCCATATCCTTGTAATAAGAACACGGGCCTAAATGACATGAACCACAAATAATCGAGCACTTTAGTTCTGTTTTCATTGGGGTGAAAATTTGCTCGATTTTCCGACCAATTAAAAAACTTGGAAAAAAAGAAGATTGCCATCGAGGAGGGGGTAATCTAAGCTTTCGAATAATTAAAAGCCGATATGGTCCTTGATCATCTATTAATTCCCGATAGACCCGAGCATTTTTGAAAACTTCGGAAATAAAAAAAAACACGTTGTTTATAAAAATACACAAAAAATATTTATTGAATCTTTTGGAATGTATTTAACACCTTTCAAACACCATTATCCAAAAGGATTAATTTGGTAAAAATACTCTTTATACCTAAAAAAATATGAACAGATTGATAGGAAGATTAAAATATCGAGCCAAAACTAATTTTGGTTCGAGTTTAGAAAAAAAAAAAAGAAACAGTGACAAGATATTATAGCTACAGGTTCCTTATTTCATATGAAGTTTGAATTTTCAAAAAAAAAATTGAATTTTTACGTGAGTAATTTAAAAATTTGTCCGCCCGCTTGGAAGTGTAAGTAGCTTAGAGCGCCTTTCAAGATGCGGGACAGATGCAAAAAATACGCGGCGCGTTAATGGCCCTTATTTCAAAAATAAAATTTTGCAAAAGTAATGGGAACCTTTTTGGCTTCTTCTTATTTCGTCTAAACACGAATTGCGTAAGTATCATATTTCGAAAGATATCGGCCAAAACAGGTAAAAAAAAACTAATTTCCGGGTTTTTGAGGGCCATTTTTAGGCCCTTGTGGACATTTTTTTATCTATGATATTTTTAGAAGTCAGTGTACACAGTGATACCTGCAAATAAAAAAAAATGTGACGGCCCAACCTGATCTCAGGTCAACAACTTGTTTACTGAATCTACTATGTTAATATAACTTTATAAATTAAAGACTATACGGCATATAACTTACTTACATGTAGACTGACGTTTTTATTAATAGCTGTTTTTTTTTAAACTTGTCATTTTAAATGTACTCTTAAAGGGGTTAACTTTTTTCTTCTATCGCGGTTAAAATCGGACCTTTTTTTCTTTGGTCAAAAACAGCAGTATACTTTCTAAACGATTTGGCCGCTTTGTTTCGAGGATTGCGAATGTCCGCTTAAGTTAATTATAATTTTCTACCGTAAAAAGGCAACTTTTTTTGTAATCGTCCTTTTTGAAAGACAACACTTAAATGTCACATGACGGGACAGTATTGTATGGTACTTCTATACAAATTATAAATTTATAAAATATTGTATGACCCTAAAATACAAACGACCAATTAAAACAGTTATTTTTAGCTTTTTTTATCTTCGCCGATTTTGATGTTTTTTTGTATATTGCCCTAAACCTACCTAAGTATTTTTCAACAACGTTTTATTTTTAAGATATCCATTATTAAACATGATAATTAAATTAATCTAATTGCCACTTTTTTCCCTTCTTTTATCACAAAAAAGATATAAAAAAGTGTAAAATATTTCTGAAGAACAAACCGAACTTATGTTAAGTAAATGTATATATTCTATGATTGTTTCGTTTTAAAACTACCAATGTTGTGCAAAAAAAGAAGAGATACAGTGAAAGTGCACTTAGTTTGAAATTGGTTTAGATTCGTGATCAACACCCCAAAAAAACCCGGTATTGTAAAAAAAACTTTAAAATTGGTAAGGGATGGCAAAATTATCCCTAGGATTGTTTTCTACGACACTTAGAAATAAGTCAATAACATGTTTTAACAAAATTACGAATTTTTGGCCTAAATATCGCTATATTTTATCTATTCATCCATTCTCTAATGAAATCTACAACGCTTGTTTATAAAAATTTTAAATGACAGTTGATGCTTGTATCGTTTTTTCGTAATATGTAAGAAGCCGCATACAGGTAGGTTAATAAATATATTTCGATCGGAAAATTTAAATTTTTCTTAGAACCCTGTGAACACTTTTACACAAAACTGTGCCCTAATTTAGTACAAAATCTCGCTAAAAAAGTCAGTCTGGGAAGGCAAGGATCATGTACGAGGCGTGGTCAAAACAGCATTTTTCTTGTATGCATTATAATGCATGTATTTTCTTTAATTGACTTTTGAGCTCATTTCTAAGTATCTTGAAAAAAAATCGTAAAAAAACTTTTTAAAGGTAAATAAATGTTCACATTGTTCAACACTAAAGTTTTGTTTGCTCTTCAAAATAAAGATGGGTGTTTATAAATATGTGTAGTATGCTGTTTTCAAATATAAAGGCCGTTTTACTCCATCACGTAACAGTTTTTAGAGGCATACACACCATCTTTGGGCAGTTTACACACTGATGCAACGCAACCAACACGACCGACTTAAGCAACTAGTTGCATCAGTCTAACCCATAAGGATTAGACATATAGACATATCGGTCGCACCGCGATCAGTTTTATTGGTGCTACTTTTTTGTCAAACGAAAGACGCCGCAAACAGATTTGTCCTAGCCCCCTTAGTTTTTTCGCTACATTGTGATTTTACAAAAGTTGTATTTTCGGTTACCCCTCGTATCTCAGGTATCTGATAACTTATCGAAAAGATAAAAACGGGCCCTTACAGAACTTTTTACGCAAAATACAGTGGCATACTTGAAATTTTTCTCGGATTTACTTTCTTTGACGTTGACGTTGATTAATTTGACTGTCATTAATTTAAATCAAAGCCGCCTATGTTAAAAAGTAAATAATTGCATGTTTTCATGCTGGTTATAAAAATAAGTTTCGACTATATTATATTTTTAGAAAGCTCTCAGTGTGGCAAATAATATGACGAGAAAATATACGGGGTGTTCCATTTAAAAAAGTGCAACTTTGGCTAATATCTCAAAGAAAGTAAATCCGAAAAAAATTTCAAGTACGCCACTGTATTCTGCGTAAAAAGTTCTATAAGGGCCCGTTTTTATCTGTTCGATAAGTTATCAGATACCTGAGATACGAGGGGTAACCGAAAATACAACTTTTTTAAAATCACCCTGTAGCGAAGAAACTAAGGGGGCTAGGACAAATCTGTTTGCGGCATCTTTCGTTTGACAAAAAAGTAGCACGGTGTCGCGAAAACCGCATCTTTGTAACTTCACTCATAAGCGAGAAACCCCGTAAAACACACGAAAACAGGACACCCTGTATAGTCATTAGTTTCTTTATTTACAGTCTAAAAACTTGTCCCTGCCCGAATTTTAAAAATTTTAATTTTTATCTATACTCATATTATACATAGATTTAAGTTTAACCAGGTCATGGAGTTCCCTTGCAGCTACAAACATCCTTCGTTCAAGATTATCTACACAATACGGGTGCCCCCAAAAACGTCTTTTCTTTTTCCTTTGAAAATACCAAGATATAATAACATCCTCATCTTCTGACGACTCCATTTCGACTAGATTATAGTCGCATCGATAGTACAACAATGTGAAAACATCGATCTTAAGCAACTAGTTGCTTGACTCTGCCTAAAAAAAATTAATAAACGATTTTTTGATTTAAACTAAAGGGAATCAGGAAGAACTTGCTGAAGGAATTCTTCGTTATTTTATTACCCATTTTATTGATAGTAACAATTTACATGTTTTTGTATTTTTAGTCCGGGGGGTAACAATCTCCTTATTTACACACTTTAATTGACCATTAACTGCAGTCGTAAGGTGTGAGATGTAAAATATATTCCTACACACGCAAACGCATTACCGCATGGCACTTTAATAAAATAAATCGAGTTAGTGACGTGCTAGAAGCTATACTTGCAGCAGTCACGTCAATAATCGGGTAGTAGTACGTTTATTAGCTATTAATTTATTTTACGTTTGTTCGCCTTAACTAAAATTGATCCTCTAGGACCTAGGTTATAAATACTGTGCAACATTGAAAAGAGTGACCTCAATGAAAAAATATTTTTTAGCCCATAGATAGCCCTAGTATACAGAACCTGCGTGACCTTGCTGATTATGCACTAGCGCTCATGGTGACAAAATTTAGCATTTAGTATGTAAAAGAAATTAAATTTTATACCGATCGCTCTAGTTATTATAAATAATTTATTAAAATAAAAAATGTCAAACATTGTAATAATAAAGTGTGGGTTTCAAAAAATAAATGTCCCGGATTTACGGGTACCGTCTGGGTTAAAGAAATAGTAAAATTAATATTCAAATAAATATACAGTGTGTACATAATGTATGGAAAAAAATTATTATTTGCTTAAGCAAAAAAAAATAACAATTTCTTTTAATACGTAAATAATAATTTTAAATTGCGCATTTTTTGACAAAAAATATAAATATACAGAGTGGTATTTTATTGCAGATCTTATAATCTCCAAAAAACATAAAACACTCAAGGTTTCGTGGTTACAGGATGGTAAAATTGCATACATAATGTATAGAACAAATTTAAATATTTGCTAAAAAAAAACATTGAAAATTTCCTTAAAAACTTAAGTAATAATTTTGTATTTTGCATTTTTTTACATAAAATAAAAATATACGGGGTGCCTAGTGCAGTAGATATGTCATCGACATTTTTTTAATTGAATCCCCCATATTTTATTGCAGATTTATAATCTTCAAGAACAACTGATTTTAAAAATATAAATTCCTATGATTTTAATTGACAGTTTTTTAGGTATAGGGTCTTAATTTCTTTTGCTTTTTTTCTTAATTTTGTGTAAGTGTGTACCAACAATTCTTAAAAACGCTTTTTAATATTTGTATTGTAACTATGGTAATGTCTGATATGCTGACAAAATATTTTTTGTCAAGAATTTGAGTAAAATTATTAAATTACCTATGCATTTGTCTATTTTGCAAAGGATAAAAATTACACAATGCTTTAATAGCCTGTAACTATGAAATGGCTACCTAAAACCATAAGTATTTTATGTTTTTAAAATCGACTCTTCTTGGAGATTATTTTGCACTAAAATATGGCGGTCTCTGTTTTAAAATTTATCGATAATGTCATATTATAACTACTACATGAGTCACTCAGTATATTTATATTTTATTTTTATTTATATTTTACATTATGTACACACAGTATATTTATCGTCAATGCATATACACTCCCTTACTTAATACGATTCTCTGCTTTTATCTACTTTTATCAACGTTCTATTAAATAAGGTTTTGATGTAAACGAATAACATTTCATATGTGACGCAGTTTTACTGTATTATGACACAACACAAGACAACAACCGTTGTTACCAAATATTGGCTAGTTTTTAACGTTTTTTCCACTCATAATAACTAAATTATAACTTTCTTATATATATATATATATATATATATATATATATATATATATATATATATATATATATATATATATATATATATATATATATATATATATATATATATATATATATATATATATATATATATATATATATATATATATATATATATATATATATATATAT